>WMED01000697.1:7344-32127 GCA_019650415.1 Pipa parva
AAATCAAAGAATATTATTTTTCCCAAAGCTTCAGTTTGTATAGTCCTGTTTAATTTCTAAACCGTCTGTAGTGACAGAACCATTGTTGTAATTTAAGATATGTCATTTTCATAAAATTGTAATTTAATTTTACATTTTTTTATTTTTGCCTTTACACAGGTCTCCTATCTGAAGCCTTGTAGTGATAAACTCACCAGGCTGCACTGATGATAATAATGGTTTGTTTATAGCACTATTACATGGGGTAAGCTATGGGGCTATATCTTCCTGCTATAAAATTTGAATAATGGAAAATATTCAAATGTTAAAAAATACCCCATTCACCTTTATAAAACTTTATATTTGATCTGTGGTTCCAAAAGTTTTGTAATATTTTATAGTGTGATGCATTATGCAATTTCAGGAAAAAATGTAGCGTTATTGGACTTTTTTTGGGGGGGCCACTTCACAAATATAAATGATCTATAGTTCCACTGAAAACAAGAGAGTGACTGCGCTACGAAATGAATGATGGCTGTTTTTGGAAAAGAGAAAAACAAGCACAAAACAATTCAATCAGATTGTGCAGCTTAATATTGCAAACTTTCAGAGAATTTGCCAAATTGCAGCAGGTGACATCTTTGCTGAATATGCAAAGTTGTAAATTGTCACCAATTCACTCAGCTATGGCATCAATTACACTTTGATTAATACGCCCAAATGTATTTAGTCATTTGAAAATAATGTTTAACTCCATTTCTATCGAAATTGAAATAATATTTTTAGTATGTCTTCTAGCTCCCTTCAGTGAAATAACAGGTAATATTTTAAATGTAGTAGGGTTTCTCCCCTTTTGTTTTTGCAGGAAATTTGTTGGTAAATCTGCACAAAGTAAAAAATCATTCATAATGAGATCGGCCAGTGATCCCAAGTGTGGGAAAGACGTCACTAGTCCTCAATCTATCCTTTTTCACAAGAGGAGAGAAGGGTATTAGAGAAAGGTCTCAAATTTGCACCCACAAGACACTTTGATTTTTTTTAGTTGATGTTAACAAGTTGGCACGCAACTTAACACTTAAAAAACATTTTCTGAATAATGCTTGCTAATTTAAAGTTTAATGATGACATCTGTATTAACACCGTTTCTGTTATTAATGAAGGTCAGGAAGTTACTATAATGGATTCGGATATACATGACTTTATACGTGATCCTTATAATGTACCACCTTCCACATTTCAGGACACATCCTGCCTCAATTACTTTAAGTCACTGAGGACTGAATTTATTGTTGTGTGGGATACGTTTAGTTCTGAACAATCTATTGGATGTATACATAGTACTAGATTCCCACTACGTAATAAGTATGAATTTTATCCTTTGCAAAGTAGATGGACGTGTCTGGAGAGATTCCAAAAGGTAGTTGAGGAGGAATTAACCCTCTTAAAAAATAGAACAATAGCGAGTGTCTAACAACAGTTTCACTGCCAAGTAAAGGAGAGCATGAGGAAATTTAAGGTTAGACAAATCTATCGTATTTAAGTAAGCTGATAAGGGGGGGTTGCGTGGTGGTCCATAATGCCCTAGATTGTGTTCAAGAAACTAATAGATAGCTTCATGATCACAATGCATATTGCAAATTATGCAGTGATCCTACATTACCTTTTCAAATGGAGCTGAGACTAATTTTACAGTTAGGACAGGAACAAGGAATATTTACCACACAGGAGTCTAACAAATGTATGGTGTTGAACCCTATCATTCCAATATTCCATCATCTGCCTAATATGCATAAAGAAACAGATCATCCCCTAGATTCACCAATTGATGATAGGCTCCATGTTTGAGCTATGGTTGGACACTTTGATACAACTTTTTGTGATTACTTTACCAGCCTATTTAAAAAACACCACACACCTGTTGGAGCTAGTATCAAATTTAACTTGGCATGAGGATTGTGGTTGGATAACTAGGGATATGGCCTCACTATACTCTATAACACTATATATGTGTTAATTTTAAACTTATGTCCTTTGCATTATTATGTGATGCCTATACACTTCAGATTGATGCTTATCAAAAATGAGTAAGGTATTATGCATTAAGTATAAGCTCTGTTAAAGGTGCTAGTTTTCTACTATATGGAGAGGCACCTTTTGAAGATTATTGTTCCTTTAATTAGTTATGTCAAAAAAAGATTGATGATGATGCAGTATCTCTTTGATGCCATCAAATGCAACTTAGTGTTTATAATATAATGTGGTAGGATACTCTGTATATTAAAATTATGTGGAATTGTATGTATTGCATGTACCTTGTGTAGGATATAAAAGCCAACCACATGTATTGGAGGCTTGTATACACTGTAACATGTTCTTTAACTACTGTATACATGGTTCCCCGTTTATATGGTTCTCATTGTATATTATGAACCAAAGAGAGTTAACAAGTTAATATGCCATTTTGAATGCCCCCACAATTGATCGCACTTACACTACAGCACGAGTTTGCCTGCTCACGAACAGCTGATATTTTGGTGGGTGGGCCTGTCCATTAACTACTTTGGACTTACCACACCTCTAAGTACATCAAGCATGTTTAGCGCTTTAATTTTTGACATGAATAGTTCTAATGCATATATAGTGGGGAGATTCAAAAAAAGGTTGTGTTGAGGGGTTGAGACAGGCAGAGATCAATCAAACACGGAACACAGGCCAGGGTCATACATGAGAAGACTAGAACAGAACTACACACATCAAGGATTACCAAAGGAGTCGGGAACGCATCTGTAACACAACGACGCAATTGCGTCTGCATATGTTACCATTACACAAAGACGCCCATGGAAGTTTGCGTGCCAAAACACCTAGCTGAGTGCAACCACAACACCAATGGGAAGATGGCGACCATGACAGATTCCAATGCAGAATGGAGGAAACAGGCCGCGGCTGATTATCCCTCCTAACAACATCATTGTTGGATTTTACACATGTAAGAAGCCAAAGACCAGCACAACAGCTTTCTCAGCAGGGAATGGAGATGAATTGCTACCAAGGCTTCCCTGTACTTGTGAAATAATTCATGTAGAAGAAGCAGAAATAATCACATAGGTGGTTTGAAAGGGAAAGACTGTGGACATATTTTGTAGCTGGAATGTAAGTTAACGGAACAAGTGAGTTTTAGGAGTCTTTATTTCTTCTTTAAGAGCAGGAGCTGGTTTTATGCACAGCATTATGGTTATGCATTGCAAGGTCTGCCAATCTATGGAGGTGTCTGAAGAGTATCTGTTGTCCTCTTCAGCCTCTTCAGCCTTCTCTGACTCTTTGACTTGGTTCCCATTTTCTACTACCACCTTTAGGTTTCACTTCCATGTTCCTTTCTACAAGTGCCTGTGTTGACATATCTACAGAATAATTACAACTGAAGAGATGGATTACACTTTTACATTTACTAAGGAACTGTTTTATGAAAACCATTAGCAGTAATTCCTGGGTTACTGTTATCTACACCATACTAACATATCATCACTTTAATTTCAGCAGAGAGAAAAAAAATTCAATTTTATGTTATGCATCATCTGAATAATGTTACAAGCTATCTTCTGTGCTGTATTCACTAGTTGTTTGGCTACTTGCTTTTGTTTGCTCTTATTTAAATATCTTAATATATATGTTATAAACATTTGAAAGCTTTCAGGCAAAATCTGGTAATAATAAATAGAAAACAATTGTATGGATAAATCATGTAGGTTTATAAAACATGGCAAAAATATGACTTTCTTTAAATGCATTTAATACTAGTCTTTCCAGAATTAAAATGTTCCACATGGACTTATGGGAAACTCCCAATGATCCCAGGCCTCAGTTACAAACTGCACCGTTATGACATATTCCTGAGGGTGCTGTAAAGCAGGTAGGTATTTGGAGATAAAATATAGGATACAAGAAATCGTAGTGAATAGAGAGAAGAAGAAAATCTTTCTTTTAGTTGTCCACTGATCTCTTGATTCTTGGTAGGCCCCACCACTGCAGTTTCACACTGAAAGGGGATATTTATAAAAACCGATAAACTTTTATCCTGGCAGCATATCAATAGACCTTGAATTGCAGATATTGATATTTATTAAGCCCTTTCTGACATTTTTTTTATTGCTGAAAAGTGTTCACCTGTTTGAGGGTGGGCGAAAACTCATTATTCCCTATGGAGATGGTCCCCACCGAAAAGATTGGGGATATTGATGGAAAAGGAGCTCTGTTGAAAGTAATGTAAAGTATAGTGTTATTAATGCATCGATATGTATTGATATCAATCTTTTTCGATATTAATTGATCTTATTCAGCATTACATAACTTGAGGGAAATTGAAAATGTGACAAAAGAGAAAAAAAATGTCAATAATGCAGCGAAACAGAACCAGTTGTGGGGAATAGGTCGAAATGACCTTTATAAATTTCCCCTCTCTATACACAGAGAGTTCTGCGTTAATGTAGAATGTTATTAAGAAGAGGTTAAGAATATTTATGAATGCCTCCATATCTTTGAATCAACCCTTGCTACATTACACATTAAGACCAGTAGCCCTGTAGCATGTGCCATAGAACTATCCAACACTTAACTAACTTCATCTGTTAGGACATTCACTTTGGGGAGGGATTTTTCAAAACCTTGCTGCCCTTATTGTACCTTTAAAGCGTTTGCTGATCTCCGCGGCAGGAGAGCAGGGAGCGCGTACCAGTCTCGGCGAGCTGATGCGTAGCATCACAAGGTGATTTCGCACTTTCCTGAATTACCCCCTCTGTCTTTATGACTATGATTCTTCATTCATTTTTATTTGCTTATTTATTTAATAGCTGTATTCTGAACTTTCTCTACTTCCATATGCAGAAACCTATACCGAGCATTTCAAATTGATCCTGCAATATTTCTATTCCAGTGGATCCATAATATTATGGATTAAGGCTTCACCTTTATTTCGTTATTTCATAATGATTTTCAATGGAAAAGTTTTTTTTGTTTTGGTTTATTGCCCTTTCTTTGCCGTTTACCATACTCAGTAAAACCACAACAATACGCCTGATGTAGCCTTACTTTAATTCTTGTCATTTTTCTACCCTAGTATCTAAACCCGTAGTTTTTGCACCCAGGAAACACAAAATCTGCTCTATATTTTCTGTATTTTATCCAGAAAGTGAAGCAAAAGTCTATGATTTTTGGGAACTTCTTAAAAAAAAAACTTACACCTTATTTTGTAGTAAGAAAAGGAGTCGCAAAGCGCTTGAAGAATAAGTGGTTAAAATAATTTGCTGCTAAATTCTAGAATGCGTTTTCTATCTAACTGGATTCAACATGCGCAGGAGACTTGCATTTCTGCTAATACAAAGCTCAAATCTGAATAGAGAATCTTCTAGTCCAATGTCAGGTTTGTTTTATTTTGACCAACCAATTAATAACCTTCTGATATATAATCATAACGTCTGAAAACATTAACCTTGGCTTCCAGTAAAATCATTCTTCCTTCTCTGTGGCCAAACATTTAAAAGCATATCATGTGTTTGCATAATTTAACATGAGATTTACTATGCAATGCACAATATACTTAAGCATCCATATTGTAAAACACTATTTTTCAGAGCTGGTTTATATCTTGAGCTGTAACCTTCAGCAACAAATATTTTTGTATCATGTAGACAGCAAATCCAAACAATTACATATGTAGTCCGAAGGCATACACAAGAAAATCAATATTTGACATCTTTGCAACTGCCTGTTTGGAACAGCGTTCAATAGCTTGTATTCATTATACACTTATATCTCTTTCAAATCCTCCTTTGTCACTAGAAAGCCATTTTTTTCTCCTTTGACTTCCACATAACTTCTTTGCCCTGCACTTTTCCAGATGCCTTCTGGCTATAAATACTAATGACATTTCTTTGCTTAATTCAATTTTGCTGGTACACTTACAGTTATGACCTAACTTTCCCACGAGAGAGGCTGATTGAACATTCCAGTACCTTATGGATGGGAGAAAACATTCTACAGAACCGGACTGACAATTTCCATAATTATACAATTCACAGCCTAATGACCTTAAAATACAATAAAAAAAAAAAAAGAATCTCTTCTTAATTCCATTTCTGCGGCTGACATTCAGAATATTAAATTTCTCTCAGGACAACAAATTTACTTTTTATTTTTTCTAAAAGAGCAGTCTCTCCTTTTACCCTAGAATATATATTTCAGAATATAGGATGGGGGGGTTTCATGGAGTTGAACGTTTTCTGTGTCTTTTAAAGTTAGAATATTTATGATCCTTTACAATGCTCAGACTGATTTATAGCAATCAATTACAATAGTGCTTTTTCAAATGGCCCTTTTATAAAATGAAGTGTAGAATAATTAAAAAGATCACAAGTCCTCCCTTGCATATAATTATTTCATTATTGCATTACATTGCAGAAAATGTTTTTGCTGACTCGGGATGATTTTAATTGCGAGAAATCTATAATATTGTAGTTGAGCAGGCGCCCCTCCGAAGGCAATGTGAATTCTGGTTATCTAAATTGGTATTCTGTGCAAGAAGAGACGACAAAGCTGGCCAGTAATACAAATTCAGTGTCTAGGTAGTACGGAGATATGACTTTTTACATTACTCGTGCATATCTTTTATTTGAAAATCAATTAATTCTTTTTTTGAAACTAATGGATACTTCACCAGTGGCGCATTTATTATACTGCTGCTACAGATATTTATAGAATGTAATAGTATGCCTATTCAACAACAGTCATTACCATCACATTCGGTTTGTGAAAAAGGAATAAGAGAAGTGTGATGATATGATATAAACAGCTGTGTGTGTTTCAGGGGATTTGGCATTGTGAGTTCACTGTTAATTGCAATACTCCAAATATGTATTGATGGAGATTCTCACCTCAGTGGTAAAACAAAGTGGATTGTTGGGGCCCAGAGTATAACTCCGATTTATAACTGATGGATTTTCTGTGGTAACCTTGCAACTGACTGATCTTTGCTATGAGAAAGTGAAAGAAATTGCATCCCTCTTGTGCTTGCCGCATTGTTTGGCCTTTGATAAATGACCCCCTTGTGTTCTGTAAACCGTTGTAGATAGAGCACATATACAATGTTACCTCTGCTTTCACAGAATCAAAAGGAAACTAGCGAAGAAACATTTTGTTAAAGCTTAACATTTTAGAAAACATTTGTCTAGAGATGACATGTAAGAAATCCATACTTTACAGTGATGGACATGCAATAGCATCGAATGATATTTAAAGACCCTGGCATTTTCTTATAGCTGCTATATATTCTGCCCTTGCTTTGGTAATTCTGACCAGTGGTTTGTATTGTCTAACAACTTATAGTTTCATAGTTACATATAACTATATAGTCAATAAGGATGAAAAAAGGGCACAGGCCCATCAGGTTCAACCTACAAAAAAAATCAGTTGCCTTATTTCTAGTTTGTTGGTTCAGAGGAAAGTGATAACAGTATTTATAGCCTGTTCCAAAATTGATTTAACATGGGGAAAAAAATCCTTCATGGTCCTGTTGGAGATGAATCAATATGCTGTAAAATATTAACCTTATATGTTATATTATTTCATTAAACTTTATTTAAAACTAACCAGACATTTTCTAGGAGCAAGTTCTGTGGAATATTATTCTCAGATTTTATGGAAAGGTTATTATCGTGTGTGTCTTAAAACACTATGTCTGTTTGAAATGAAATAAATACCTATAAAAGCCATATAATTCCCTTTAACCAGGGACACTTCAGTATTGTATTGTAGCTGTGTATCTAAATCTTCATTGCACTGCAGTATTAAAAGTGGTATGCAGATATTAAAGGGGGTTATTCACTAAAGTCCGAATTATTGCGTATAGGTGCGAATTCGCCAGCTAAAGACTGTCACAATAGACTGCTACTGCTGCAGTCATGCCTTTATAATGAGAATATTATCGCAGTTGTGACTTTACCGTGTAAAATTGTCGCGGCTGCAACTTTACAATGGGGAAATTGTCGCAGTTGTGGATTTGCTATGGGAATCCGCTGTTTGAGAATTCGACAGTCTAATTAGCATCTTAGTGAATAACTCCCCCAAGTGTTGTAAAGGAGCTCTGTGCTGTCGATAACCATGTGTTGTTCATCCATTAAAGGGAAACTAAAGCCTCTATAAATAATTCCCAAAGGATTGGTCAGCATAAGTTAAATACCCCAGAGCTGAAAACAGTAGTGTTTTACTTACTGATTGATGTGGATTTTGTAAAGAACAATTAATATAAAATATAAATGTAATATAAATAAACAGATATTTTAAATATATAATATATATATATATACATTTGTATTTTTTTCATTTTGATACCTTAAATTATTATTTATCTATTTATTAAAAGCTTAATTTTCTTGTATATCATCATTTTAATCAAGATGTATTATCCTCCTCCTAAATGTATGTTTACTGTGTTTGCCAGGAAAAACATTTTCACGATTTTATATTTCGTTTGAATGTATTTAATACGTACACCATGGCAGCAAGTCGGTGTTATCCTATCTAACATTTTCCAACAGGCTTTGCAGCTTTCCTGTTCCAGCTGTTGCTTGTATAGTCAAGAATGGAAATTTGGAATACCATTCCCTATGCCTAGATTCTTACAATGTGATGCAGCTGCACTAAGGGTCACGTATGGTCACAAATCTCTCCTGATCTACATCTAGAACCGCCATGGCTTCAGCATTCATTTCTTTCATTTGTTAGATTTTAAACATTCTGGGGTTATTCTCTAAGGTGCGAATTCGACTGTCGAATTCGCAAACAGCGGATTCCCATAGAAAATCTGCAACAAATTCCCCATTGTAAAATCTCAACAATTTTCTAAAGTTAAGATTGCGACAATTTTCCCACAATAAATATTCGACAATATTCTCATTATAAAGACGCGACTGCAACAGTAGCAGCCTATTGCGACTGTCTTTATCTGGCAAATTCACACCCTATAGGCAACAATTTGGACTTTAGTGAATAACCCCCAGATCTGTCCTCTCTTACCCATATAGTTATACTGACAAGCAGCTGTACATACTGTACATTTAAATATGCATTGGACATTTAAAAATCATATATATATATATACATTTTACTAGATGAGGCTTTTGGTTCATTTCCATTTGTATCTTTTTAATAATAAAACTATAATGATTTTGTTTACCACAGAAAGCTTCAGCAGTGTCCAGCTTAGATTTATTCCCATCCCCCAGCTAGTTCCCACCTCAGGGTATAGGCACTCTTAGACATCAGAGGAGTTTATTCTCTAACAATCATTGTAAGGTTGAATTGCTCTTTATCCACCTGCAGCACTTAGGGTTCACTTCTCAAGCCTATCCCTGCTCTATCTACTTTAGACTTCCTACACATGGTGTTTTGGATGTGCCAACTCACCAAGGAGTATCGCTGCTTCTACAAGTCCTCTTTGAGGTGTAGATGTACACTCCCCAGAACCTCAATTAAAAGCTAAATAAACCCAGCCCAGCAGGATTACTTACAGTTTGTTGCACACGGGATATCAGCACATTCTGGTACAACTACAGGCACTCTGCAAGTAAGGACATTGCCAGAACCAAGGTGTTTGGATTCAGCTTTGCCCAGACCAAACTAGTCTACGGAAACCTCTTGGAAAATACCATGGCGCATCATTTACTGCCAACCAAATAGACATCACCTATGCGAACCTTCCAAATCACTGGTAAAATGTCTTCCCATAACAGTTTTTGGGTGTAATGAAGTCCAGCTCTAATATAAGCAAATAATCTTTTCTCCATCTTTGAGTATAAATTCACCTTCCACGAAGACAGAGAACAAATGCACTGTAGACAATCTGATGATATTTTTGACAGCTCTAGACCTTTATTGCTATCCTGTGTCCATCAGTGTGGCTACTCAGCTAAAAACCACAGACCTATAATAACTATCTGTTATTCTGTCTGTTCAGTTTTATTAACTTAAGCTTGTAAGGTAACAATAAAGAAGAAAATATTAGCTGTGTGCAGTCTGTTTTTGCTTCTGGCAGATGCACAGCTCTTCACTTGTGCCATCAGTGTTTGCTGGAAACTTTTATCTGCCCAGATTGCAAGTCAAATGCTCTCTTGATAATCTTTAAGAGTACAGCTAATTTCTGAAATCATAGATCCAGCCTTTGGTTGTTACAGTTTGTTAGGGATAGTGAAAGTAAATTGGTCTGTGTTACATTAATGTCAGCACTGAGAGCCATTACCATCCATGTTGCTCAGAAGTGAGTAAATATGTAACCTATACAAGCAAACTTGTTAGCAGGGGGATCAGAAATGGCTAAATATATAAAGCATTTTGTTTTCTGTGGCATTGTAAATAACAAAGTCCTCTAAGTGGGTAAAGCTGGAGCTTTATTTGAAACACATTTTTACTTTATAAAAAAAAAATTAAAACTGAAGAGATTTTTCACTGACATTCCTGTAAGGGTCATCACCAAGGCATATAGGGTCTCATTTACATTCCATAAATTCAAAGGTTTACAAATGTGATTTTGTATATTGCAGGTTACGTTTAAGGGGGAATTCACCATACTGCGAAGTGAGGTCCGGATCCTTCGCCTCACGTGGACATCAGTGCCGATACTGGAATCCCTTTAAAACAGGGGTCTCAAACTCAATTTACCCGGGGGCCGCTGGAGGTAGAGTCTGAGCAAGGCAGGGCCGCATCAGGTTTTCTACAAGAAAACAACAGATTAAAGACAATACATGGCCCTGCGGGGCAATTAGCGGTTTTGTGGGGCAATATGCAGCTCTGCTGGGTGATTTGCATCTGCTGGGGAAATTAGCACCTTTTTAGGGAAATACGCGGGTCAGCGGGGCAGTGTGCAGCTCTGCGTTGCAATGTGTGGCTCTACGTTGCAATGTGCGGCTCTACGTTGCAATGTGCGGCTCTGCGGGGCAATGTGTGGCTCTACAGGGCAATGTGCGGCTTTATGGGCTACTGGCACATCTGTGTTTTTTTTTAAATTATAATTGGGGGTAAATTTTATGGTTGGGGTCAAGCTGCGGACACTGGGGTTTTTTGGGGGGGCATTGGGAGGGTATTTTGGGGTCACTGGGGTATGTGGGAGGTTTGTGGGGGGGTGCCATTGGGGATTATTTTAATGTTTTACAGTGGTGGTCGTGAGGGGGAGTTTGCTGTGGGGAGTCGGGTGGAGGGGGTTGGTGGGGGAGTTTTACTTACCCCCGGCAGAGTTTGGGTCATAGGAGCCCTCCTCTTTGCACAGAGGGAGTCAGCTAGGACTCCCTCTGTGTTTGATCCAGCGCTCCACCGGTGAACAAACGCCTGGTGGAACGCAGGACTGGGGGCCGCAAACTCGCGGCCTGCGAGTTTGAGACCCCTGCTTTAAAGCGTTGGCTGATGTCCGCATGCAGGACATCAGCGAGCTCATAACAGTCTGTGCGAAGTGAGGCAAAGGATCCGGACCCCACTTCACACTATGGTGAATTCCCCCCTAAGTTGGGGATACACTAGCTTTTTTTATATCAATGCTTTATCCTTTTTTAGGCAGCCACCCACCAGTGTGTGGAATTCGAATGGGCTGGATCAATTAACTGTGAATACTGTGGAAATATTATATAGCCGAGGTAAGAATACTAAAATGCATAGTATATTTCACTATTTTTATTACTAAAGTTAGTGCAACTTATATAATTATTATTTGTTGTCAGAAAGCTACAAATCAATGATTTCCTTGAGTAAATAAGTTAACATTTGGAGTAGGAAGTTACAGTTGAGCTGCTGCCTGGTGTTTTAAATTCAGATTAATGCTGGTGAGTAGCTGTCCTTTACCATAAAGTAAAAGTGCTGCAATACAACATTCTAGTGCTTATTTATTGGTAATTCTTTCCTAAAGTTCCCTAATAGCTGTAACCTTTCCATCTGTTTATTGTTCATCTTTAGATATTGATTAGTGTTACTAAAGCTGACTACACATGCTGCCATATGGTTATCAAGTAAGGCTTCAGATCAGACTTTTTCCTATATCTAAAAATCTTCAAATCCATTAGTAAATTGGGTTTTTTCAACAAAATACAAATTGATCATTTTTAGAATATATGGCTTTTTGCCCTTATTGCCCTATTTTTGCAACAGTATTTGCTGATCTAGTACACAGTGTGCAAATCCAGTCTACTGTAGAAATGATTGTGGAATGTATGCACTATTGTTTAATTCACCATTTCAAATATTTATCCTTACATTAGCTGCGCTTTTGACCCAAGGCAGAATAAATGCATATGTAAAGAATAGTATCAAAAGACAAACTAAAGTATAAAATAAACAATAATCAAACTTATTACCATATCCTTTAGCATTTATTTAGAGACCTTCATTTCATTTTAGAAGCCATTGATATAATAAAGATCATAACACTAAAACCTCATTCATCATATCTTGATTGTCTGTGTTCCATAGCAGGAATGTGTATTAAGGTTACAGTATTGTTTAGAACACTACCTTGTCTGTCGATCCACATTGTGACATCTGCTCTCTGAGCAGACACTGAGGAGGGACGCATTTGAAGACCAGGCCAAAAACATACAAATGTATTCTAGCATTTTTCTCTCAGACCTACCTTTAAAACCATGAGTATTCCACCGCTCAGGGAGCAGTTTGTAAGCACCATTAATAAGTGTTTTAAAAGTTTCACATAAAATATTAAATGAATATTTACATAAACAATTGTAGGCCCACTTTGGGGAAATTAAAATAATACCACTTGACTGCATATCATGATTTCATATTTTCTAGATGTTAATATTTAATCATAGGCAAAGCCATTTAGTTTAAGTGCATTAATGTAACTCATTTAAAAAGACCAGTAATTGTCCTATTAACTCCCAGTCTGGATGTAATCCATGCTGTCCTGCTAGCAAGGCCAAAGGGACAGTCTCCTATTGGCACCCACAGAGCTTGCTCTGATCTGTTGAAAATCCTGTTAAAATCTAATTACTTAAGAGAATCATCTAGGGAATATCTAATGAGCTTCATGAAGCCAAGTGAAAGAAATTCTGTTGTAATACAGAATTAACTGTCTTACGTCTTCCAATTACTGTACCACATGAACTTAATTATATTTTTACAAAATGTGACTCTTGTTTGTTATATTTAATTGTATGTCATGTATTTCCTTTAGTCACATGTAAACAGATAAATCCATTTTCCCTGGAGAGTAAATGTTGTGTAACAAATTAACACAACGATAATAATAATCGCCATTTCTTCTGCCAGACGACTACACATACACAAGAAAAAAATGTGAAAAAAAAAAAAAAGATTTTCCCAGAATGTACAAATTCTTGGAAAGTCCAAAGCATGAAATATTAGACAAATAAAGTTTTATGTAAAAAACATATCAATGATTCATTTCTCATGGTGTGTAATTGCTGTTATCTTTGATTATTCTCAATTTCAATGCAACTGCCGGGCATCTTAAAAAAAAACAAACAAATAAAATGATTTAAAGAGAAAAATATATCTATTTCATTTGTGTTTTTTAGTTGCTGGAGATGTAGTTACCGTAAATAGATATTCATGTTTTGTAATGCATTCAGAAAACCCATAGTTTCAGCAAATTTACTTTGGACCAAAGTGTTTTTTTTTTTCTAGCACAGTGTAGCTAGTGTAGAATATACAAAAACATTGGTGTGATTGGTGTGTAGGCATGACCAGGACCATCCAAAAATGTTGAACGATGCACAGCTTTAATAAAGAATAATACACTTGCAATGATCCGGTTTAATGGTCTACTGGTTTTTGTATAGCATTATACTTTGACCCTTTGGCTGAAGGCCCGGATTGGACTTGCTCCCAGAAGTCACCCTTCAGATACGCCAAGATATTCATTGTTGCTGCTACTTTGAGATAATAATTTTGAAAAGGTATATTTAAACCTACAGATTACATTCATGTATTCCCTTGAAATGAATTCATGGCTATATTTTTTAGCTTTTTTATTTATTTTATTTAAACTCCTGATACAGTTTTATGATATTTCCTCTAAAGTTCAGTAGATAAAAAGCTCTGTCTTAAACCATATTAAATTATCCTGTTATCCTTTGTAGGAATATCAGATATAGATGGTGTATTTTGTAAGCAGTAGTCAATCAGTTACTTACTAGCAGCATTAAGCTAAGGAATCTAGTATAGTGAAGCCTAATGCTGGTATTAAAAAACACCATGTATGCTATGTTGTTATGTAAGGAGGTTACCAGGTAAGCTAATATAGAAGTATCAAAGTAACTTCTGTTTTTGCAAGTCAGATTAGACATGAATGGTTAAGAATCACTGATATGTTGGGATTGATTAATACTAACTTTACAGTCTGTTATGTCATTGTGGTTTCCTCCTTGAAAAACACTGTACAGACAGGACTTAATTGCTGGGAGAAGGTTCATTGTGACCTGATGTAAGACTGGGTGTAGTTAACTACTGAGGAGAAGGAAGTAGCAGTGACAGAACAGACCAATAACGGACAGACCCTAAGGTGCGGAGTTTAAGATACCCCCGGTATTCACCTAGATCCCCCACAAGGAGGTTAGGACTTAGCGTGGAGGGTACCCAGGTCGCGGCCCTTAGGGCTGAACTATAAACCAGAGCTGGAGCAGAAGGGCAGACATGGATCCAACAGGCAAAACAGGACTGACTGCCAAGGGATACTAAGACAAGAGAAACAGTAACAGAGATGCGGCAGGAAACTGTCACTTTAAGCAGGTTAGAACGTTTACTTTAATAGGGACAGAGCAATAGGCACCTAGGAACACGAAGAAGTCCTATAAATGGGCACCGCCATAACTCCCTTATATACCCAGGGAGCCTGTCAGGTGATCGCGGCAGGAATTTCAATAAATGCGCTGCCGCTGTGTGCGCGCATGTGACATCAGGGCGCAAATGTGACGGCTGTGAGGAGATCTGGATGTGGCGCGCCTGGCGCCCTGAGGAGACCGACGCTGAAATGGAGCGTGCAGGTAAGTGGCATACCTAACACCTGACTAGTCTCTATTTCCATTTGTTTGTTGTCTATTGTAGTGAGTGTTTCTCATTAGATAAGTACTACTAGTCTTAATCAATAACGTCAAGCTCGTAACTTTTGCCTATATTGTTCTTTGAATTTTTGAAGTTCTCCAATCTCTACAAGGTTATCTATATCATCATATGAAGAAACCTAAAGAAAAAAGCGCAAAAATACAGCACAATAGAGCCTTACCAAATAAACAAAAGTAAAATCTCGCAGCTTCATCAGGAGATCTCCTGCATTGAGATTGAGATTTTCCAGTTGTTTTATACTAAACGCTTTTTCACATCATATGTTTGTGAGTATGTTTTTATCAGTTTGTTTCTAATTAAAATTAACATATTACACTATGATGGGATTCTTTCGTATTTTCCCATAATATGATGTCATCGATCCAATGAAGTGGTTTATTCTGAATTTGTCGTAATACCTTTGGGCACTGCGGAGATTTTACCTTTGGGATTCTCCATTGTATATCCTACTGATGACCTTTTTCGGAGAAAGTATTACATGCTTAATTTAAGCATTTATCTGGTGAGCATTCCCACTATTAGTGTGCCGTGGCACGTTGTTCACGTTGATGGTGGATTTTCCAGATTCTTTGCACTTCAGCACATATTATGATTATTGCTTTATAATGAAAACATCATTGTTTTATTGGTGGTTTTTTTCACTGTCCCTTTATTTTTATGTTTATTTGGTAAGGCACTATTGTGCTGTATTTTTGCGCTTTTTTCTTTAGGTTTCTTCATATTGTGATACACTCAAGGAGGACTGTGAATCCCCCCTGTTTGATGAAAAAGCAGCACATTATTGGACTGTCAATCACATTTTTATATTTTTGATTGTTCTTGTTTTTATGATTAAGCACTGTACCGTATTATTCACTTTATATATCTATATCATCAGACTTTGCTAGGTTGTCTTATTTTCATTCTCTCCTCACAGAAAAATTTATTTGCTTCTCTTGTCCAAGAGCATGGGTGGGAGAAGTGGGGTCAATTGATCACTATGGTCATCAGTGACTCTATGAAATTTTGTGGCAGTGTTCTGTTGACATTTAAAAAAGCAACAAATAACAGCCAAATATATTAGATCATGCGATTTATAATAACAACACCAGAAGAATTCAGAGAGAAATAAGCATTTGCTTCTGAAGAGTAAGAGTCATATCTCTGTGAAGGAATGTCCTTTAGCATTATTAAAGATTTAAGTGCCAGGAGAGAATTCTATCTTGTGTATTTTAATGTAGCAATGGCATTGTTATTCTATGAATTCATTAATAGATGTTGTAAGCCAATTCTACTGGTGGGTGCACAGGATATTAATTTACATGATCCATTGTGGCCCAACTATCAATGCTCTGATATGATCTACCACAACTTTTATCCCAAGATGGGAAAGACCTAAAAGGGCAGACCAGATAGATGGTATGAGGAATTTTAATACAGAAGAAAAAAGTTCAAGCATTCACAAAATCTCTGGCTGTATTACTTAGCTTTCAGAGAAAACATGATCAAACCTGTAAACTGTTATTGACTGAAAAGGCTTCATGGTGTCTGTTCATATTGTTTTCTAGTGCAGTAGAAATTGTAGCTGTCAAGAACTTTTTGAGTGGAGCAGCAAATATCAATCTAAGCATGCTTGGGGAAAAAATAATTTTATACTATTTTTGTATCTTTAAATCCTTTATGGGAGAGAGCAACAAATTGGCATCACAGGACTAGAAGCCAGACACCTTGTGAATAGAAAAAAGGATACCTTTAGAAAATGACTATATTAATCTATGAACACATGGATTGTCAAATGCTATTGTAGTCTTTATTGTTTACTATACAGCAAAGAGCGGGTTTCTAAAGTATTCAGTGTTTATTTCCAAAATTAACTTAAACCACAGCTTTTCTTGGAAAAACAATGTCAATTCAAATACAATTTTCAGAGTGCAAATCCTTTGTCACTATACAACAAAGCAGTGGGTAATTCTGCAACTAATACAGTTCTGGTTAAAAAACAGAGAATACATTCCCATTTTCTGGGTTATCTTCTTGGGTTTTCACAGTACTGTACAGCTAAATTCTTATAGCAGGATCTTTCCCACAGGTCCCTGTTTCTCTAACAGGGATTCACAGCACCAGCCACACAAAACAACTTCCCAGTTTCCCCCCTTCCTACTTTATCAAAACCAACCACATTCAACTGGCTCTCCCAGCTGCCCTTTAAATTAGGCTCTAGTCTGCACCTGGGGTGATTTGTAAAACCTGAACTGACCTCCAGTAATAGGGTTTTATGATTGGAGAAAAATATCAACCCTCAAACAGTACACCCTCACAATATCAATGGAACGTTATGAGTTTCATTGCAACTACATAACCACCAAGAAATAATAGAGGAAAACAGGTTAGAATGCTAGTAAGTAAAATAATATAGAAAAAAAGTCTAGAATATAATTTGTTAATTGACCTTATCAGAAAGGTTTCTTTACTTTAAAGGTTTTGCAAGTTTAGTATATAGTCCGCATTTTTTAAAAATTGCAAATACCATCCTAAATAGCTACCAGAATTAGGTTAGAGAGGAGTAGACATGTATGTAATTTAACCAAACAGTAAAGCACCCATGGGAGAAACAAGGTCACTCATGATGAATAAATACTGGTAATGGTCCTCGCTCAATCCCAGTTAAGAGTAAAAATGATCCATATAAACGATCCTTAGCTGCATGATCCGGGGTGCACAGGATATGGATGCTCATGATGAATGCCATATTAGACATCTGTATCCTTCAGGTGTCCTGCTTAGTTTTCATGGTCATGAAAGTTCAGTTAAATAAATCAAATACTCAAATAAGTAGTAGCATGTGTTTATTTTTCTTTCTATTGTTGGGAGATGTATATCAGTAGAAGAGGGGGAAATATGTTGGAGTTGAATAAAGTATTTTTTTTTTACCAGAAAAGTAAGTTTACTTTTGAAATTGATATTTCATTTGGGTTTACCAGTAGAGTGCATGGATTACGTGACGTCCCATGCCTAGGACCATTACCTTGCTTATAGGATGCATAAGTGAAAGTGGAATCACATCAGAATATCCGTCTGTACTGTGTCTTCTCCTCCTAGTGCCAGGTAGCACCCAACTCTCTATGTGCTTTCTCTTTTATTTGTTAAAATAACGGTCTTAGTCCTACATATCATTTTTAGAATTCAATTTCCTTTACATTAAAAGTAAAGCATATTTTTTCTCACAACATCTGTAACAGCCTGAGTTTTGTTTCCCATCAATTATAGTCAAAATGAACTAGTGGCCTTTAAACAGAGTTATGCCCAGGCTTCTCCAGAAGCTCCAATGTGCAAGTCCATTGCACAACCATGCTACTTCCTAGGACTTCCTTTTTGTACCTACCTGTCTGTCCATTGGCAGGGTACTCCCTTCAATGTGTTCTTATTACAAAAGCTGTGCACTTTACTGGGAATTGTGTTATGTTAAACATTGGCTTAATCCTGTATTAAATCAATAGGGCTGATAGATTAGAACAAAATAAACTTAATGCACTGAGATCTAGCTCACCATTAAGACTTTGTGAGCTCCTGCATCTGATTGTTCCCTAACAGTGCAAGGCATCCATTTTCCTGTATTAGCAACTCCACTTCCTCTCAGACAGACACAGAGCTCTATGTTCTATGGAGACCTGTACTTCAGATCCTAGTGTACAAGTGTCTGAAAGAGAAAGGGGTGTGTATAAACAAACATCAAAATGGATACTTTGTACTGCTGGGAACAACATGATGCAGAAGCTCATATCTTCCTTACAGTGAGAATCTTATATCTCTAAATATACTCAAGAAAATGGTACAATATGTGTGTTGACACATCAAAAAAATGTGGTAAAATTTTCATGTGTAAGTAAGAAAAATGAGGAGATCAGTAAAAATATCTACACAAATATATACAGGTATGGAAAAACAAGAAAGAGGTTTAAGACAGGAAAAGGCAGTAAGTATGAGTGGTGTAGACTGTGAACAAAGGGGATTGCCCAGAAGATACAAGCACACAAGAGCAGAATATAGTGTCACAGCACAGTTTTGTTTAAATGTTGAAAAGAGGATTATGTAATGTAAATGTTTTGTAATGCAATGAGAAGCCATGAAGTATACTGTACAGTTCTTGGAAGCAAAGTGATTTCTGTCAGCTTTCTGTCTGGAAATAAACCCAAGGTAAAATCAGCAGTGCAACTACTCAGGATGGAAACCCCAGCACTCTGGTATTCCTTTTCGGGCCCCAGACTTTCTTCTGCAGAGATGCTGGGGCACCAGAGCAACCAAACAGGAAGTGTGCAAGAACCAACCACAGAAACAAGGATAAGCAGAGTCGTAATCACAAACACACTAAATGAAACCAAGAGGGCAATCAATTCTTAGTCAGATGTAGCCAGAATCTGAGAGGGAATCAGGGGAACAACAAGCAGGAACTTTAGTGGCATTCAGTATCGAGATGACTAGTTTCTAGCAGGATGAAATTACCTCCTATTATAGGTCAGGTAAGAGGAAACATAAAGAACCTGAACAAACAAAGTGCATCTGCAGCCACAGATTTATGACCAGCCTTATGGACACTGTACATACATAAAACAGCTTCACAACCCAAGAAATAAAATGAATCACTGGTTGAACTGATACAGATTTCCTGATTCAGATAAGATCAGATGAACTGCTACCGGTACTGCTCGGCATTTGCAAATCGTATGGCAAGCAATGACCCCCAATACCATAGAAAAAGAGGCTGACACTACTGATTTGGTGAGAGGAATATAGCAGCAATCAGAGGAAGATCTTCGGGGAGGCAGGCCCCAGTGCATGATCTTCACTGGGCCCCCTCTCCTGGGCTAACGGATGATTGGCACTGGAGCTCCCTCTCCCTATGACATACTACAGGGGATGCAGCGATGGCAGCTGGCCCCCCTGGAGTATCAGGCCCAGTCACTACCACAACTGCTGTGACTCCTGTAGGTCCACCACTTGCAGCAAGCTTAATGAAATAGTTTGAGGAAAGTTAGAACACTAGAAAGCCTATTAAAGTGTGAACTAGAAATCCTGGGAATGTTATGTAAAAAAATTATAGTTTTTAATATGGCCTTAGTACACGTAGAGAAGAGACAACACCCAAAGACTCAGAATGTCTGGCTATGGCTGTGTGCCTGCGCTTTGTGTCTTATAGGAACAATCACTACGGTTGCTACTATATCTTATATGTACAGTAAGTGGGTGCCCATACAATGGTGTGTGTGCTAGCTGGGCAGGATAGTTGATGTATTTTGCTGCTTTAAGAGTATCCTGCTGAGTATTGTAGGTCTTCTGGCAAGTGTTAATATTATTTTGGTAAGTGCTCATTCAATTAAAAAAAATGAATTTCTCTAACATCTTATCAGCAGTGTAAATAGAAACTAAATAATGTATGCCTTAATTGAGTAATAATACATTTCATGCATCAGTACACCAGATCTTTGAAGTCCCCATTAGGCCAATATCTTTCACTTTGCAATGAAAAAGAAAATGTCTGCCGTTTAACAAAACTACAATAATTATCAGTAGGGAGAATTTACATTCTTTTAATGTAGTTAGGTCTACGCTATTTCTTGCTTATACTTTACCTCTTGTGTAATGAAATAATAATTTCATAATCCAAACTACATACTTTGGCATGTAAGACTACAACCACAGCTGGATTTTCTAAACAAAGTAAGTGAAATTTGAAGTCTTTTCTAGATCACCCAAATATATAATTAATACTTAGATCATTTTCTTTATGACTACTCATATAATAGTATATTTTCATTGATTTTAATGGAATACTTTGCCAATTCTAAAGAAGAATATATCTCTCAGTGCTCTATGTGCTATTGTTCTTTCTTACTAAATTCTTTAGTTAGTGCCTACTTCTTTAGTTCAGTTTTGGATTGGGAATTTTCTAAAAGGCTTGAGAATTTGGGGAAAATCAATCAGAATCTTGCAGGTGTTCCAATCAGAATCTTGCAGGTGTTCCAATCAGAATCTTGCAGGTGTTCCAATCAGAATCTTGCAGGTGTTCCATCTGAGAGAATCACTTGACACCTGTTCTTTTTGATTGTTTTTACAGAAATGTCAAACTAGTTGGTCAATACCCTGACGTGAAATTCCAAACTGAACATCTTAAGAGAATGTAAAGGAAATTAAAGGAGACTATACAAGAAAGAGACCATAAACTGAAAACCACATGAGTAAATAATATATATTTCAAAATATTTTTAACACTGACAATTATAATACTGATAACCAATATTTTTTACTGACACTTTAATAGGCAATATCAATGTTTATGAAGTTTCTTTAGAGTTATAGGAAAACCATAGCATGTTAGGACTAAGGGTGACTCTTAGGCCCTTATTCACCAATGTGCGAAGTGAGCCGCGAAGTGTTCGACTCACTTCGCACATGGTGTTATGCTCCCGCTGATGTCCTGCGCGCGGACATCAGCGAGCGCATTAAGGGGATTCCCCTCCCGGCGAGGAGACTCGAGTGCTCTCGCCGGGAGGGGAATCCCTTTAATGCGCATGCTGATGTCCGCGCACAGGACATCAGCATGCGCATAACACCAAGTGCGAAGTGAGTTGAACACTTCGCGGCTCACTTCGCACATTGGTGAATAAGGGCCTTAGTTGGAGAGGGTACTTACATTCACTGATCACCTCCATTGCTCAAGTGCTTCAAAATCCTGCTTCAAAATTTCATCTTTTTCTTTTTTCTCTTTCAGCGAATCTTTCTCTTCAGGTTCATACCTCTGCATTGCTCTGTATCTCCTTTTTGGTGCAGAGTAAGGTGGAAATCCATTTAAATTGTACCAAATATTCTGTAATATTAACTAGAAAGTAAACATTTCTGAAGACCATATCATTGTACATTTTAATTTAATTTTAAAATAAGTTGTGGGTTATTTGAAAAAGCTGAAAGGGTGGCAAAAATGATCATTCCAAGTATTAAGTGCCAAACTGCAATGTGCAATAGCCAGCACTATTCCTCCACTTGCCAAGCATATCTACCATTAACATTCTAGCACAGAAATAGTTTAAGCAGTATAACACCACAGTACTCATCTTTCTAATCCATCAATATTCTGTCATTAAAAGCGTATTATCATCTCCAAATCACTTTTTAAATAATCTTAATTTACGGTACAATTTTAGTAAAGTTTAACAGTGTTCATAAAAATGTCATTAAATGTACAATTTTCTCCCCTTACACAGATGTCTTTTCTGAAGCACTGTGCTGATAAACTCCCATGCTGCACTGATGAAAACAATGGTTCGTTCATAGCACAGTAGCCTGAGCCAAGCTACAGGACACCTGTTTCACAGCCTTAAAGTGACACTGGTTACTGTGTTGGTAGAGAGGAAGCTTGCCTTCTATAACATTCTATAACTTAATCAAAATTTAAGCAAACCATCTTTTTGTGATAGATCTCTTTGCTAAATAATATTTAATAGTTTAAGGAAATAGCAAAAATGTTCCTTTGTTTATTGATAACATCCCTTTAAAGGCTCGTTGTAGAGTGGCCAACATAATTTGCATCATTCAAGAATGTCCAGTTATACCATCAGAGTTTGCATGTGGGAAATACTTTGTTTTGTTTCCACCATTCATGCTGCTGTTCTTCTGCTTGATTCAGTGGAAGTATGTGAATGGTGCAGAGTCAGCAAAAAAGGTCATGGAAAAGTATCTTTAAAAATAATTAACATGACATGAGACACATAGATGAAGCACTTCAGTTCACTGCATGGGATTATTTTCCCAATGGGGCTCATTAGATTTGTGGGTGTGGCCTAATGTACAGGGTATTCTGTTCCTATAGGCTCCTGAGATGTAAATCTGACCCTGCTTTCCATCCTCTTGAGATGTAAATCTATCTCCACTTCTCAGGCCTAGTCCCATGTAGATGTTACTCAGATCTAGGTCTGTGAAACTAGATTTGCAACCCTAATTGCATTTAACAAGTATACTTGTCTAGTATAGAACTGTGGACAAGAATGATTTACCTAATTGTAGTGAGTATTTTAGATTTTCCAGCCCAGGGGAATAAACTTTGTGTTTTCTTGCTTTACACTAGCCCCCACTAGATTTTGGACTCCTTAACATGTATTAGAGCTGTTTCTTTCTCTGTTCCTTAAAGAAAAAAATAATTTACATTTAGGGGGTAATTCAGGAAAGAGCGAAGTTCCCTTGCAATGCTTCTCATCAGTTTGCCGAGTTGGGTACACGCTCCCTGAATTACCCCCTTAATGTTAGCTATATTTTAAAATATATGCCACACGTGGGACTTTAAGGGGGCAAGAGGCACATTTTATAGGGCAAGAGGCTGAGTTTAGGCTTTTTATATCTTACCAGTGGTCAAAGCAGTACCCCAAATTAGAAATGAGAGTTCCAAGACCTCTGACATTTGTTCACTGCTTTACTGTCACAAACTGAAAAAAAGAATAGTGTTTGATTTCCATTACACAGTCTGTGGATTGCCTTAAAAGATTGCTGATTCAAATTATTCTAACTTCAAATATTAAGGCAATGGGCTGCTTATCTTGACAGAAGATGTCTTGTAAAGTCAACAGTTCAGAAAGTCTTTTGTTCTACTAAAAGGGTCTTTAATTTTTTACAGGAACCCATACTTTGGTATGCATGAGTTTAAGGGAAATTAGAAGACATGTATATAATAGGACTTAATAGATTATCTTCTGCATTTTCCAAAGATGTCAGTTTCTCTCAGCTCTGATGGAGTAGCACTTAATGTAAATTTAATTTGAAGTGATGTATGGGAGGCTTGAGGTGGTTCTTTCCGATTCCCTAACTGCTTAGAGAGGCTCAGTTGGTAGCATCTGGATTTAGCTTCTCCTCATGCCCAGCAGCCTCTACTAACTAGGATTAATGAGGTGGCCTGCTTAGCACTGATCCAAAGGAGGTATGCTACATTTACTTTCAACAATATGAATAGGAGGGTCAGTTTCCTTTCACTGTGCAATAAAATGTACTGATGGTTATGTTAATACCAGCCATGAATAAATACAATTGATTGCACATCTAAGTGACCAAATTTGTTTATTAAATAGTATGAGGGGAAAAAAAAAACACAAGAAAAGTCAAATTAAAATAAAATTGTTATTTGGATAGTTATTTCTTTTAAATCAACTTGAAAAAAATTTTTTTTTAACATTTTTGACGTTTTAGAATTAAGAGGGTATATAAATCAGCAGCTGCAGAAAGGAATTGAAAGGTACTCTGGGAAAAGCCTGTTTCCCTGACCCAGACAGCAAAGGAGGCATAGTGGTGCTGACCTGCCCAGTTCACACCCTGTGAAACAAACAGAAAACACTAGGAGAGAAAGTCTGGTATAATGTTCCAGTTATGTAATCAGAGCTGACTTGATGAAGGAAAAACTGTTGAAGTTGCCTTTCTCGGACCCAGAAAAATTCAAGCAATATCCTTATGTTCCAGAAATTAAAATGTAGGCTTGCCTCCTTATTTTTCCCTGGTAGCAACCTTTGTGCACGGTCCCACTTATTGTCATCAGTATCATCATATTATGATCTAAATCAGGGGTCTCAAACTCGCGGCCCGGGGGCAACTGCGGCCCTTGAGACAATAGTTTGCGGTCCCCCACTTGATCCAACACAGAGGGAGTCCCGGCTGACTTTC
>WMED01000698.1:0-16189 GCA_019650415.1 Pipa parva
ATGTAATGTGTGTGTCTCTATGTAGTCTCTATGTAATGTGTGTCTCTATGTAATGTGTGTGTCTCTATGTAACGTGTGTCTCTTTGTAGTCTCTATGTAATGTGTGTGTCTCTATGCAATGTGTGTGTCTCTATGTAATGTGTGTGTCTCTATGTAATGTGTGTGTCTCTATGTAATGTATAGCTGCTGGGAACAGTGGCAGGATAATATCACAGGGCACTGGGTTCACAAGTGAGAGTTTTAGGCTATGTATGTGTAAAGGGCAGCGTGTCTTTTCGTCTATTGCAAGTCAAAGCTCAAGGTAATCGGGCTCATCAGTAAATACCATAGGGAAGTTTGGACTGTCCTGGTTATATACAGTATGTGAATGTATATTATTTGTATGTGTGTGTGTATATATATATATATATATATATATATATATATATATATATATATATATACACACTCGCATGCATAAGTACACTCACATGATTACAGGCACACACAGACACATACAGGCAGATCTATAAAGAGAATGTTGAGCAGTGGTCAGTGGGCACCTGCTGAAAGTAGCCCCATAACATCATCACAACTTAGAAATAATAATAGAGTTGAGTTTCTATCACTTGCAGTAACCCGCTTGGCTACCCCTGTCAAAAAAAGCCTAATGGGTACTTCAGCCCTTAGCTTATGCTACTGTATACTTTTCTGCACTGCATAGTCCCATCAAATTCAGTTTCTCATTGTGGCTGAATTTACTAACAGAAAAGTCTGAAGCAGAGAATCATTTCATGCTAATATTTGTAGCAAATGAGAAAATGTCAGTTCCACTGTAAACTGCTTTTTACTTTGAAAATTCTTTCAGATTTTGGTACATAAACCACTTACTGGAAGAGGGCTGGTATAGGTGTCAATATAACTAAGTGCACAACCAATCAGTGCTCTAGGTATAGAAAATCCAATACAACCTTCAATTGAAATTCTCCATATGACCTGTGACTTAAAGTGTGCCAGGGGCAGTGGTCTGAGTTTAACATCTCTAAAATGCTAAATGACATCACTTTGGGCTAGTGGCACTCCTGTAATGCAACTGGGATTCTGGGTACTAACCAAAAAACTGTATTTTGGGCACTGAATACTGTAATAATTGATAATATGTACAGTTTCAGTGGGGGGACCATGCTTCAGGTTGTGGGGTGTATCAATCCTGACAAGATTGTCTAACAGTTAGTCATACTAGGATTTCCATCCAACTCCCCAATGACCCAGAGACTCAAGAAATTCCCTGTAAAATAATGTGCTTCTCATGACTGAATCAGCACCTGTTTTATATATTATATATGTATACATATATATATATGTGTGTGTGTATTTAATTTAAATATATTTAATTGAAAAAGATCAGCCATATCATTTTTGGGATTACACCCCCTGCATTCTTTAACCCTGGTATTCTAACCACCTGCTTAAAACTAAAGAATCAGCAATGCAGTTAAATTATAGACTTTCTGTGTCCCCTTCTGTCTCATACAGCATTTGTTTGTCATATCTTCCACTAAACATGTGCCATTGGATGATAGCATACCTTCCAACATATTACCCTATTTAACGCATGACAAATACTGTATACCTTCCAACACATTACCCTATTTAACGCATGACAAATACTGCATACCTTCCAACACATTACACAATTTAACATGTGCCATAGATTTCCCAGATCACAAATTGCTTCTTGCTATTTTTGACCTACCGGTATTGTGCCCACACATATTACCCCAATCCTGTAGTACTCAATTCATTCCAACTTGTATTTTGTCATTTGCTGCGTAATATATGCCCCCATGCCAAGGAAATGCATGCAAGATAGTCAAAACATTACCAGACATGACAGGGACACATTTTTTTCATCAGATCCTTACACGGACTATTGTTTGTGGTTCACAAATAAACAGGAGGGGTTGGTCATTACAACATAGTAAACTAAATGAAGCCAGATTTATACTATTTAACACCACAGCACCTAAATGAGTTCCATTCTTTGGATTCCTCAGAATTTCAACATACTTGCTGGAGGTGTTTTGTTTATGATATCTGTTTTTGCTTTGTGTTTTTTTCCATTTGAAACTATGAACCTTCCAGCACTTTAATAGATATGTTACACAATCTGACAAAAAGGTTAAAATGTGTTTTCTATTTATACTTATTTATACTTATTGTATACTTTTTCTCAGTACATGTTAAAACTGCTTTTTTGTCTGTGTTATCAGGACACCCACTTCCTTTTTTTGAGAAGCTGGACCCTTGGATAAGCAAGATGGCTGGGATTGGTTGTAAAATATTCTTTTTATTTGTTTCAGCAAGCAGAGACATTTATGTATTATCCTCACAGAGGTTTTCACACTGGGGCACTGCACTTGTAAACCTTCCAAATCCAAGCATAAACTTATTCATTTCATTTGAAAAGACAGAATGAAGGGGCATGACATAAATGGGCATGATTTAGTTATATTCTTTGTGCATAAGTGGAGATTTAGCTATGTATAATGAGCTCATCCCTCTGTGCTTCATATGCTCTTAGGTATAATAACTAAAAAGGAATTTATTAAATGACCACGAGAATACCAAAAAATATCTAGAGACAAATAGAAGTGATTCATAAACAAGATTTGTAAAATGTTATAATCGAAGCTGATGTATTGGTTTTCATTGCTTTGTGTTTGCTTATGTCTTTGCTTATTGTAAACATTCTTGATCAGCAGCATAAATTCATGACCCTCCCAGTTACTCACAATGCCTTTGTTTTCAATTGAAGTTAATTTTCATTTTTTTGTGTTACTGTCTCTTTAAATTGCAATCTAGCAGGGATCTGATTGGAGGAGCTATATTGTCAACCATCATTTAGCCCCACCCAACCCAACTCCAGAAAGAAAAGTCAGGCTGACAGGGAAAATGTCAGAAAGAAAAGCTGTATAAAGGTACTTTTTAAATACAAATATATTTACAAAAAATGTTTTCATTAGTAGAACCTAATTCAGTCTTAGTTTTGAGGTGACAGGTGCACTTTAAATTGTACTTTACTTGATAGTAGGCTTAGATGAAGGAGAATTCATCAAGGGGAGCAATTGCTTACTGAAATCTCTTAACCCATAGCAACCAATCACAGGCTGGCTTTCATTGTTCTTTCTTCCCTGTACCAAAAAATGCTGAATGCTGATTTGTTCCTGTAGGTTACTAGACCTTAGTAAACAATTGCCCCATTGATAAATGGGTACATCTGGTCCATCTGGTCTTTCTCATACTCATATTGCATAAACAATAGGTACTCTCCACAGCAAAAAGATTGTTGGCTTAAGAAAAAATGCCGAGAGTTTTGTTATCACATAAAGACCTCTTAATCAAGATTTTCAAAATGGCCTTTCTTCATTCTTAGATATCTCACTTGAAAGAATGTGCACACAAGATATGCAGATATAGATGTGCATATTCTATGCAGATATAGGCCTGACGAAGGGTGGTTATGCCCCCCAAATCATAGCTGCACCTGTAACTTGCACCCATGGTCGAATAAACAAGGTTATATACCTATATCTGCATATCATGTGTGCATATTCTGTCAAACAAGATATCCATCCACATGGTGATGTTTGGCCTAGCATCCAAGAATTTTGTACCACCTTTAAAGAGGTAAATTAGGGTGCACCTCTACACACATTCTTCTTTCTTCATTCCTAGCACAAAGAAATCTAAAAGTGAACTTCTCACTTTTACACTAGCATGTGATCTCCATTTACAAATGTCCTACTGCAAAACTGTTTTACTTCCTTCAATATATGAATTTCCATTATTTCAGTTGAATCAGAGATTAAAAAGAAATTTAAAAAAAATGAAAATGAGCTGCTTATTGCAGAACCAGTGAAATTGCAATCTTTCTCTCATCTTGTAATCAAGGAATGTCCTAACGTCTTGGTATTTCTTAATTTCCCGCTTTATGACCCTGAGAAGTACGAGTTTGTTGCCCACATGCAAAACATATTCCAAATACTTATTTCTTCTAAAAATAAACTAGGGATTCTATATTTACTTTCCACACACTGAAGTAATTACCAGAGCACATACAGTATACAAACCTAGCTTCTAAAATAGAAACCTGAATAAAGGATCAGCAGCTGCACACATTGGCACATGCTACAATGTTTATCCCTATATAGCACCACTAGCTACAGTCTAAGCTGTGCAATGAGCTTTTAATCAACCACCAGCCTCTGTCTTGCAGTGCTTAAAATGGCATTTCTAATGCCTAGGATTCTTGGGGGAATTAATTATTACAGGGACCAAGGAGTAGAAAATCT
This sequence comes from Pipa parva, assembly GCA_019650415.1. NCBI lineage: Eukaryota > Metazoa > Chordata > Amphibia > Anura > Pipidae > Pipa > Pipa parva. Next base: position 4,335 of record WMED01000698.1, read on the forward strand.
AAACTACTCCAGCTGCTGAGAACTACACATCCCTGCATGCCCAGCTGAGAATTGTGTAAGTTATATAATGCAAGGGAGGATATCTATGGTTAAAAACACAGAGTCTGAACTTCAGGTTTCCAACCATTACACCCAACCCTGGTCTTCATTACATTTTTGCTGCCCCAGGCTAAATACTGTGCCACTCCAGCTCCCAATTATTGACCCTGGCACTAAGGGGGGAATTCACCATAGTGCGAAGTGAGGTCTGGATCCTTCACCTCACTTCGCACAGACTGTTATGCGCTCGCTGATGTCTACGTGCAGGACATCAGCGAACGCTTTAAAGGGATTCCAGTCTCAGCGAGGTGACTTGAGTGGTCTTGCCGAGACTGGAATCCCTTTAAAGTGTTCGCTGATATCCGCGTGCAGGACATCAGTGAGCGCATAACAGTGTGTGTGAAGTGATGCTGAGGATCTGGACCTCACTTCACACTATGGTGAATTCCCCTCTAAGAGAGAACATTGGCGAGGAAAGCCTAGCTATAGTAATTCTAGCAAGCCAGGCTTGGAAAGGCAAGGTGACTGAGGGGGTCCAAACAGTAGTCACCACATATTTTCTTCAATACAAGCAAAAAAAAGTCAATTGACCTGATCTGCAGGTTGCCTGAACCCAACTAGTAAAATTCAGGAACAATACTCCTACCACAGCAATAGATACACTTACTCCAGCTTACCAAGCCTACATTGTTGCATGTCAAAATATACTAATAATTCATGATTTATTTAACTTCAGGAGAGAAAGATGGCAGATAGATAGAGGAGAAAGAACAATAGAAACAATGTCTATGCAAAAAGCTAGTTGGACAAATGTAATCGTCATTCATTAATTAGCGAGTCAGCTACTCACAATCTGAATAACCTTTTCCAATGCATATTTTAAAGAAAATGGCGATACATATTGTCTACTGGAAAGACAACAAAGGGACTGGATTACAAGATTCAGTGGTCTGATTCAATGTATCTGTTGTTCAATTAACCAAAGAGTAAGAAGAAATGAATGGACTACTGGGTAATAAGCAACAAAACTGGGCTTCTGAACAAAGGACATTTCAAATGCTACTACAGATCCATAGCTCTATGCAGCACTCCAAGAAATAAAAATGAAAATCTAATTTTTAATGAAACTGCAGGAAGGAGATGTAGCCATTAAAATCTAACACATTTCACCATTAAAACACTTAATCAATGACTAGTGAGCAATATGTTTTCATCTGGGCACTGAACAACATAATCATGTAATGAATGGTATACAATATAACTGATGGTCTAATGTGCAGTGTGTAAAATAACTGGCTGTAGAATTGTCTGTTGGCAGTAGGTGTCTTAATAGTAATGGAACTTAGCCATATAAAGTACTTTAAATTGTAACTGGGCATCTTTCAAAGCATTAACCACATAGGTGGCACTTTACAACTGCTCCTACAAAACTAGCCATTTTGGTGGCAAGCTTAGTAATTTTATGCAGAAATAAACAATTTTTGCAATGTATAAAGGGAGCATTCAAAAACTAATCAAATTGGAACTGATTAGTCGTAATGGAAACTCCATTAAAGATCTCCAACTGGAATTTGTGGGACTTCACTGGCTAACTGTTAGGTGCACAGGCCAACCATGTCCTGCTATTGCTGTTTGTGATTTGTAAGCGGATCATTTCAATATTCACATGGCTAAAATAACTTATAAATGCAAATGTTAATTTCAGTCTGGATGCCATGTGTTTGCATAATTTATAGGCATAAATTGTATCAGAATCCAACCTTATCTAGATCAAAAAGGATTCAATGTAACCTGTCATATTACTGGGTTGAAGTTTTATTGTTTCAAGTTGATTATAATGTGTGGAATTTTGGAATGATGTAAGATGTAAAGTAGTCCACAACGTGCACAATAAAAGTATCAGAAACAGTTACTTGTTATGTCCTCATTGTACCCCACATTGAATCTCTGACTAACCACAGCCTGTGGGAAATGACTATGAAATTAATTGGGTAGTTATATAGAGCTGTTAAATAATCTTCCATTCCAAACTTTTAATTGCTGTCTGTGCAGGGTCACATGAGTTCGACCACAACTGCTTGATTAAATTAAACGAAAGAAGACATTTTACTAAAGGAATAAAATATATGAAAGACAATAGCTCATGATCTCTGGCTCCTACATTCTTGTATTATCCTGCCCATTTGTGGCTTGGAAACCAAGAGAAGTTGAGAAATTGTTTCTATGCTTCTTGATAACTTGGCTACTAGTAACACAATTATTATTGTCACACACATTTTACTAAATACAAATAAGTAGATATATAAATCTCTCTGTGAAGGGTAATATAAGGCAAACAGTTTTATTTTAAATATATTCCAACATGTAATGATTCATACTTTTAAATCTGGTAAACTTTTCTTTGTGTATGCCTAAAATATCATGCAGAAAGAGGCAGTGGGGGTTGTCTAAATAGAAAATAGGCTCCATTTTTTTGGTTGACCTATATTTGAACTCTACAGGAAAACTAATGGGCAGCCTAGTGGTTCCAGTGTCCCATGAAATTCTCTTTTACATAACCCCCATTGAAACACATTTCATTTTCAGATTAAACTAAATGCTTGAAACTCAGTTTTAGGAAATTCCCTTATTCTGGATTTTCAAACTTTTATTTTGATAACCTTATGAATCCTCTGTACAAGTAAGGAGAAACAAGCCAATCAGATACAATTTAAATCAGGCCTGCCCAACTGGAAGTCTGGGGGCCAGATGTTGACTTTCAAAGGAACGTTGTGACCTTCAGCTTGCCCAAAAGTTCCTCATTTTATTTATATTATTCTAGAAGAGGAGGTTAGATAGAACTGATTTAAACCATAGACTAATTCAATTTATGATGTCATCATGCATACAAAATATAGAAGATGTTGTATTGTATATTTTAGAATATCATAAGGAACCTGGTAACTTAGTATGTTTTTCACTTGCTCATCATCCTGTCTTATCTACCATCCTCTGCTTTCTTACCTTTAATATCCATTGATATCCATTATTCCCTTTATCTCTCAATGGTGATATCAATGGTGTATCTAGAATAAAATTCTACATTTGTTTAATTTGGCATTTAATGTAATATATACATATAATATTATATGCTTTATTATTGCCTTTTCCTGGATATGTACTTTTTTATCTGTTAAAGCCAGAATGTCTTACTCAATCTCACTTAATAAATGCATGCATTTTCCTTAGAGATTGTCATTTTTTTATGCCAAGTCAGTGGCAAACAGATTTCTATTTACTTTATTTGTCATTGTTTTAAGGTTGATAGGTACTCATTCACCAACATTAAACATTTTTTCAGAACACTGAAAGCATGGTTTTGTGTGCTGAAACATGATTTATGAACAACGAAACAGGAAAGCAAAAGAACTTAAGAAGGAACATACTATTCACCCTGATACATACATGGCATCCAGTTTTTTTTTCTTGGAACCCTTTAGTGAATGGGTATGTAGGGCACTACAATCAATGCCCTTAGGTAGCCATTAGTTCAGCAATTTTAGGATAATAGCACCCATTTTCTATCACTTGTACAATAATGTGTCTGCCCTGTCTCAGTGCCTGAAAAAAGGCTGGATTTTCCTACAGGCACATGCCTATAGGCAACTTGGGGGTAATTCAGGAAAGTGTGAACTTACCTGGCGATCCTTCGATTCACCTCGCCGAGACTGGTATATGCTCCCTGCTCTCCTGCACATGGAGATCAGAGAACGTTTTAAAGGTATTCCAGTCTTTCAAGGCGACTCGAGTGTTCGCGAGGTGAGCCGAAGTACCTTTAAAGCATTCGCTGATCTCCGCGTACAGGAGAGCAGGGAGCTCATACCAGTCTCAGCCAGGTGAATTGAAGGATCGCCAGGTAAGTTCGCACTTTCCTGAATTACCCCCTCAGTCAGAAGGGAGCCTCACTCCTACTGTAGTCAGGCACATAAGCAGGGGGAATCAAGGGAATTAATTCTAATTGAGAAGTATTTTTAATAGTCAAATGTTGATTCTAACAGTTGTTATTTCACTTTGCATGAAATTATAAGTCACACTGCTCTTCAGTTCACTGTATAATTTAGTCTGTGTTTATTTTTACAAAGGGATGAGGTCAGTTAATGGGTGTGGCCTAAGGTCCAAAATATTCTGTGCCTTTAAGCTCCCGAGATGTAAATCTGACACTGGTCTGAAATGGATACTTAGTTGTCTTGAAAGCTTGCAAATATATCTACCTTAATTAGTTAATAAAGTGTCACAGTAACATTTTGTGTTTTCTGATTTATCAATGACTAACATGTCTCAACCCTTTAAACACAAATACCCCACAGGTAGGGTTACCTGTGATAACAGACTTTTAAGTGTTCATTGGTCTATGTTGAATGGTAATTAGTTATGCACCAAGCCTTTCTAAACTAGATTTTTGGGTTACCCTACTCAAAGATGTATATTAGGGAGGGGATGCAACAAATTCCAAATGTGGATGAAGCTAAATTCCTAATAAAGAATTTGTCTCAATTCTACATTAAATCTAAATCCTAATTTCCTTTGACTTTTTAGGATTGACGGGTTATTCACTAAAGTCTGAGGGGGGAATTCACTATCCTCCGAAGTGAGGTGTGTAGTCTTCGCCTCACTTCGGAATGACTGAGATGCGCATGCTGATGTCCTGCGCACGGACATCAGCATGTGCATTAAAGGGATTCCCGTCTCGGCGAGAGCATAGGAGTTGCCTCGCCGAGATGGGAATCCCTTTAATGCGCATGCTGATGTCCACGCACAAGACATCAGCATGCGCATAACACCAAGTGCAAAGTGAGCCAAACGCTTCACGGCTCACTTCGCACTATGGTGAATTAGGGCCCTTGTGCAATGCAAATAAATCCAAGCTGCTCATCATGTTATATAAAATGAAAATCCCCATTTTATTGCGGAATAAGTTTACACCTGATGAAGGGAGGCGGTTGCCCCCCAAAACATTATGTAAACTTATTCTGCAATAAAATGGGGACTTCCATTTGATTTAACACAGTGAACAACCTGGATTTATTTACACTGCACAACATTTAATTGGCCACACCTTTCAAATCACACCTCCTTGGGATTAGACTATGTCTGAATCCAGCTCAACAACCCAGACATTTAACCAAATTCTGAATGGAATCCTGGGTTTATTGCATTGCTGGTTAATATAGTATTACAATAAACATTACATTAGTGCAGAATTGCAATGTTTATGATAACCAGTAGGAACTTTCATTTACTTTAATTCCTAATTTTTCATTTACTCTCTTAGCTCTAGGTTTTAAAATAGATTTTTCAGTTTAGAAATTATATTACCTTACTTGCACTATAAATCATAAACCCCACATGGGAAAATAGCCATGTATGATATATAAACAATACCCTTCTTCTTAGGTATATACAGAAACAAGGCTTAATTCAGGAATATGAACTTTAGAAGTAAAATATATAAGAGGGTAAATAGAACATTAGAATGCCAATGCAAATAACCAACAGCCATTCTAGTGATAAGAAACAGATGGTACTGTTCTCTTGCTGCCCATGAAGGCTTTAACTAATGTATGTGATATGGAAGCATCCTTTTTTTATGCACAATTTTAAATAGGCAGAGAAGGAATGTTTTGACTATATAAAACTATTTATCCTCATACATTAATTGAAAAAGGAAAAATAAATACGTATGAACTATTTGGAAATAGTTTGAAATAGTATGCATCAATTTTAAGAAAAAAATTCCTCTTTCATTCTGTGTAATAAAATGAAAGAGAAAATAAATGAGAGCTAGAGGGAAAAGGAAATAAACTATTATAGTGAATCAATATGTACATAATCCTTATATTACATGTTATGGTTTTGTGGTCCCTCCCATAACCCACTGCTTCCAACAAAGGCAACATGTTTACTATTTTAGAATTAAAAGCAGAATTAAATTGCCTATTATTTACAAAACCATAGGCAGGGAGGTGATAGCAATGATTTACAGAAAATCCAAATCAGTAAAAGTGCAGTTTACCCCTACAAATTAACCTACATCAAGTCAGACACAGTAGAATTCATCAGTGCTAAGGAATCATTCATTCAAGGAAATAGCTAAAACAGATCAGAACTTACAAACCCACAAAAATGTTAAATATAGAGCTGGTAAAATGGATAAATAAGACCCTCCAGCATGTTTGATTTACTCTTTAGCTTAACCAGAAATGATTTAGACCTACAGGCAGGGAAAGTCTTCATCTTGGATCTTAGATTTTCATTTTTTTTAAATATATGTACAAATGCAAACCAGAACTCAGATCCTTGGGGGATGGACTGTTATGTACTGCATACACTGAATAAAATGTATATTCCCTTGTATAAATATTGAATGAAAATAATTACATTTGAGTAGACTGATATAAACTGATATATGAGTTTGGGGCTTTATCAAAGAGGAAGTAAAGGCGAATACGGTGTCAATTTATTATCTATCCCAAAATAACCCAAATAAGTATTTTTCTAATTTACTTATTTATCCAGCAATTACAGGTACCTATTGAATTCCTTGTCTAGTTTCTTGGACCTTTGGCTCAGTGGAATCCCTGCTGTTACCAGGGCTGCCTACAGGGGGGTAGAAAAAGGGGTTAGAAAGTCAACAGACAAAAGTAGGCTCAGAGTATTGTTCAATTAAACCAATGACCTAAAAAGGTACTGAACAGAATAACTGGGCATTTTTTAGTGTAAATAGGGATGTAAAATCATGTTAGGGGACCCCATTTGTCAGGTTGTTGAGGGCCCCATGGTTTCTGTTAGGAGCCTTGGCTGTTATATATAGCTCCTTTAAAAAATAAAATATATATATATATTATTTTTTTTTAGCAACAAGCATAACATTTATTTGAAGACTGAAAAGTTTGCTTTTTTACCACAGATTATATTGCAAGAACTGTAACAATCTTTAAATGTTGCTAAGATTCCATCCTGTTATAAGCTTTCTCAAGAGCAGCTATCATAAAAATAAATCAGAATCTAATAGCAGCATTTTAGAAAGAAAAAAATAATGCTGTATTTAGAAAAATGTTGTTTTGGGTGTCACAAGTAGTTTTGTCCTGATTTCCCCTTAATTAATTTAAAAATGTGACTAGGCATATCGACTTAAGATTTAAAAAAATTAAAAAAATTCCTTCTATGGCGCAATACATGTGTATTGACCAGCAGTTTCTATACAGTAACAAACACATTGATGGTACATAAGCCTATACGGTACATATTTTCCATGTTCCTATAACTGAGGACATTTACTTTATAACTGGCTTATACTGTATTTTGACCACAATGCAATGCTCTTGGGTGCCTGCCTGACGTAATGGATTTCTGTGAAATGTAAATGATACCAGTGTGTCTGGTAATGAAGCCTGTTACAGATTTGTGGTGCTTCATATGTGCTATTCCACACAGTGCACTGATAAATCCCTGAAGAATACTGGAAGAGAACATTGTCACTGCAAGCAGAGATTCATGTTCATGGTATAAAGTATGAAGGTCCTTTGTGGTTTGCACCTTAGTTGGAATGCAAGCTCAGTAGTTGATTGGCTTGGTTTCAGGAAAATGGACATGTCCAATTTATGTCATTGTTTTTCATTCACATTTAGCTTTAGGTTATTTTTCTCTGTGTTCCAGAATCAGCCTGTGATTGTATAACATTTAACTTTAAGTAACGCACACTTTAGGTCATAGCAATATATATATAGGCATTGCCCAATAGTGACTGACCTGCTTGCTGTAAAAGAGGCGATACTTGTCCCAGACACAGAGTTGGCAGAGGGAAACAAGGCAGTGTCCCTGGAGTATTAGGACATTTCCTCTATGGTAGCCTCCCATTACTACATCTGTATCTGTATGACTGCACAAGAAGAACCATTATCAGGCTCTCAGGAGTTCTGCCCAATCAATGGGTGGGATAAAGGAAGTTTCCTTTTAGGTAGGAAGAATAAAATTCTATATAGATTGGTGTCTTCTTGTCACAGCCACAGTTTACTAATGTAAACCAGATCTTGGCTCTACCTCTTACATATACTGCAAAGCTCTCATTGCTGCACATTCCACTTCTATCTAAACTTCCTGCGTTTCTTTACCATGGTGATAAGTGACAAACTAGGATAACACAATCTCCAATTAAAAAACATAAAGTGTGAAGGTTTTCAGAATTTGACAAGTAGATTAAGCATGTATCTTTCCCTTGGGTTACAGAGTTATTTAATGTTACATTGTAACATAACATGCAAAAAGACCTGTTATAACAGTTAATAAACAGATCTTGTGCTGTGCCAGAGGGGGCAGCAATGGTTCTTGGCTGCCTAATCTCACCAGCAAAGTCTTTAAACAGGCATGAGTCACCCTCCCTGCAGTTGTATAAATTGCAGAGGTTTTTCATTTAGCCAGCTAGAATTCACAGAACACTGTAATATGTTTCTAGTTCATCTTTAATATGACCATACTGATGCAAAGAGTTATTAGGGAAGAATAACTTGCAGATTCTAAACAGATGGCACTAAATAGCATTCCTAAAATGGAGAGTCAAGATATTCTGTTCATCAATGCCACAAAGATAAGGTTCGTACTGATTGTACATATATATTATCAAGGAAAATGTTGTTAGTGTCAAAATGTGCCATCTTTAAAAGAACATATTATACTGATTTCTCAATATATGCTCTTTCACAATAGGGGGGGAATGGGAGACTAAACAAACTGCTGCCTGTCCCTAAACTAAGACATGGATTCATAGTACTTGTTTTATTAGAGAGAATTTGCACACTATAAAAGTTTTCAGCTGCATAGAAAACTAACTGATTATTTTGTGGTTACAAGACATGCATAAGAATATGTGCCCTTTCACGGAAGTGCCTATGTGTCAGTCCTAATGCCATCTGTGACCTTGGAATAGTGGCATACATAAACTATGGATCCCATTGAAAAACCCACAGAAGCCCCCCCCCAACAACCCACCATAATCATACCTAAACTCTCTTTGGTTTCATAACATCCAGATTTAATCAATACACCTTTAAAGGCACCTGTGCTTATACTGAACTTAGAGCTAATATAACAGTACAACATTTCTAAGTAAATAAAATAAAAATATGTTGCTCAGTCCCCCAAAATGTATAGGAAACGTAAAACATTATTGCATGGCCATCAGATAATTCCAATGCAGGGACTAAAGGATGTCACTAAATAGAGAAAGAGGGTATAAGAAAATAGTGAGAATTGGGGGACATGGGGGTTTGGCCAGGAAGGCAAGGGGCCCAGTTCAAATTATTTCACAGGTAGCCCCGTGGTTTTAGTTACATCAGTGGTTGTCTCCATGTTGCCTCAAGAAAAATATTGCCTCTCTACCATCTGCAGATGTCTGCAATGACATGTTCATGTTATTGACCTCCAACCTCCAGGGTAGATTAGATGGTTAATTCAATCACTTTTGTATTGTATCTTCTTTAAAAATCTTTATTACTGGTTGCGTGCCCAGTCCTCAGCCTTTCTTGATCTCTAGCTGCTGGCTAGAAGAGAGGTGAGCACTCCAAATTGGGGAGGACTGGGCAGGCCACCAAGTACAGTGCTTTCTTATATAAAAATTAAAGGATAAGTAACACCCAAAAAATCTCCTTTGGATTACCACAGCAAGTTATCAAATACAACACTTGTAAAGATGTTATCTTTGTAGTTAAATCCATGAATGTTATTGATTTCTGTTTGTTTTGATCTTATTTGTTAGCAGCCATCACCCAGTCACATTATTTTCTATAGTGTTATAAGTGAAGTACACATATGTCTTTTTGTGTCTACAAAACTAGTGAAATGCTATAAAAAGCAATGAGAGAAGATGGCCTCAGATGATACAATCAGAATGGTGGCAGCAGAATCAATCTAATGTTAATAGGAATCCTGGGGACTGTGCTAAAGGCAAAAAAATCAACCAAAATTGGCTTAGCCTAGAGAGAAGGAGGAGTAGACACAACCTGTTCGATGCTATTCAATTCTATTAGCTGCTTTTCAATGCATTCTGGCACTGGCAATAATTTTTATAAAAATCACTTTTTTTTTTAACTTTGATAAATATCCCCTAAGGAATGTAAGAGTGGTGTTACCCATTTCTTCATCCTTATTCATTTGGTCTATTTCTATTTCATTGACATCTTCTGCAGTGCTTTACAGAAATCAGTCTAGTCAGGCATCAGTTAGCCTAATTAGTTTTGGCTTGTGGAAGTAAAATGGAGTGCCTGGAGGAAACCCTCTGCCCTTAGTTAGTCCACAGCTACAATACCAGGGCTTAATTTGACCACAGAAAACATATACAAATATGTGTACTAATGTTCAGAGACCACCAACTTAGCTAAGGGTTTGGATGGTTTAAGCTAAATGGAATGGCTACAGAAATTAACAGTTTCAATCAGGGTTGAATTAGGCCCTGCAGACTATGCAACTGCAGAAAGATATACATAACTGTACACAGGGTAATAAACAGAGAAAAATATCATCTGTGCGGGCCTTAGGCAACTGCCTTTTTGGTGTTAATGGCTGAGCCAGTCCTGATATGATAGGCCTGAGATACCAACAGCACAGTGATGGTTTTTTAACTTGTAGTTCAGCCAGTGGTGCTATGCAATTATTTTATTGGATTAGATGCATTTCTAACTGGAAAAGGCACTTTATTAATATTAGCATGAATGAATCAAGTGGTCATTTAATCAAAGACTAATCTTTTTGCTAACAATGGGATTGAGAAAGGATTAATTGGAACTTTGAGGGTTTTCATTCTTCCCCTGGCTCTACATGGGAATGGTTTAACTCAATGGACTTAATTCCTTTCTCTTTTTTTTTCTACCTTAGGTATCATGTTACTGCAAAAGCAGTCCATGCCATTCTCATGCTTTCCCTCCTAGTCCCCAGGCCCTGTACAGTAAGCATATTACGTGTGCTGCCAGGAAGGATATTAGGCAATAGTGGCACACATGTGGTTTTTCTCTCTGATTTCCTTTCTACAACATTGCTCTGGATCTGACTTATTAATCAAGGAGTAAAAGAAACAAAAATAGTAGATGCATTATCTTGGGAAATAATGATGTTTGGTATTGCGCATTAACTGGGACGTTGATATACAGTAAGTCATTCTGCATTTACTGGAGCATAAAGATTCTGGCCATTCTGTATTGGAGCATTAATGGGATGTAGCATGATCCCAAGTGCTCTGCAATAACTGTAGTAAAATAATGCCAGGCATTCTCCAGTAATAGTGCAGAATAATGGTGGGTACTCTTCATTACTTAAGGCATTGATTGGAAGCAATATGCTCTAACTGGGATACAATGATGTCAGGCAATCTGCATTAATTGTGGGTTGACTGATGCCGGGTGCTCTGCATTAATTGGGGGTTGACTGATGCCGGACACGCTGCATTAATTGGGGGTTGACTGATGTTGGCATTCTGCATTAATTGAGGGTTGACTGATGCCAGGCACTCTGCATTAATTGAAGGTTAACTGGTGCCAGGCACTCTGCATTAATTGGGGGTTGACTAATGCTGGGCGCTCTGCATTAATTGAGGATTGACTAATGCCGGGCGCTCTGCATTAATTGGGGGTTGACTGATACTGGATGCTCTGCATTAATTGGGGTTGACTGGTTTTGGCACTCTGCATTAATTGAGGGTTAACTGATGTTGGGCACTCTGCATTAATTGGGGGTTGACTGATGCCGGACACTCTGCATTAATTGGGGGTTGACTGATGTCGGGCATTCTG
>WMED01000698.1:16302-32125 GCA_019650415.1 Pipa parva
TTAATTGGGGGTTGACTGATGTCGGGCATTCAGCTTTAATTGAGGGTTGACTGATGCCAGGCACTCTGCATTAATTGGGAGTTGACTGATGCTGGGGGCTCTGCATTAATTGAGGGTTGACTGATGCCGAGCACTCTGCATTAATTGGGGGGTTGACTGATGCCGGGCACTCTGCATTAATTGGGGGTTGACTGATGCCGGGCACTCTGCATTAATTGGGGGTTGACTGATACCGGGTGCTCTGCATTAATTGGGGTTGGCTGGTGCCAGGCGCTCTGCAATATTTGGGGTTGGCTGGTGCTGGGTGCTGAGATTGTTCAGTAAGTAGCTTTTAAAACCCTAAATGTTTGTAAATCTTTAGTTTGCCTTTAAACTCCTATGCTGTAGGTATTGATTTACAATATTAAAGGGGAAATTTACCCTTCTTAAAATATAAAAATAAAAAGTAAAAAAAACAACAACTTTACAATACAGTATTTTCCTGCTCATTCATACCAGTTTAAGCTTCTTTTTCTAGGAATACTACCTTCCTTTCTTCCTGCTTTGGTAGGACCATAGTATGAACATTACTTTGTTTTTTTTCTGATCTGTGTTCATTTCCTTTGTCATTGTCAGTGACATAAGAGGATCATTACTGTTTTTCCTTCCTGTTGTCAGTGGCAATTAGCAATTTCACCTTTCTTTCTGTCAAATTGGTCCCAGTTGGAATCTCCTTCCTTTCTTTCTAATCTATTAAAGATACAGCATAACCTGTCTTTCTGTCCTGTCAGGGATACAGTAAGAAAGTTTTCTTTTTACCTGTTCTGTAAGGTCCACAGTAGGAATGTTACCTTAGTTTGTACTTGCATTTTGCTTAGCATCATGGTACATACCAGTTTGTAAGCCAAAGAAGGCCAAGTAAAAAATATACATATGTTCTTGTTTTATGTACAGATACAGGGATGATTGTTCTCCCTCATACATCGATTATTTGCTATATTACTATTGATATGAATGATGGATTAGGAAATGCATTTTGCAAGTGTATTAAGTAGGCAGGTCTCTTTAAGTTTAGGTCAGGACTGGATCTGTAAAATAAACTACATGCAGCCAAGCCATGCCAGTGAAAGCGCAGAGACAAAGCAGTCTGAAGAGCATGCTTAGTCCATCCAAGGTGACCTACCGTTGCGTTTCACTTCATACTCCCTTAGTGGTTTTCTTGTTTTAAAAATCTGCTTCTTAAGCACAGACTGAGCTTTTGCTTGTTGTGACTCAACTAAAAATCCCAAATCACCCAGGAATGTCAAAACTCTGTGAAGTATCAATGGTTTGATGTTAGCGTGCAAAAGCTTCAATGGACTGATAAGTGTTTTCCTTGGCTTCAACTCCTGGTTACAGTGCTGATATGGGAAGATGTCCACTGCCAGATCAAGGCCTAAGGTAGTCACCAGAACATGTCGGGAGAGCTTGATGAGACTATCACAAGACCACAGCTTCCCGTTTTTCGCTAAGGTCAGATTGTGCTTTTGTAAGTGTTCTGAGTCTTCTTCAGTCAAAGAATTACCCCCTAGTTCATATGAAAGAGACTCCCTTTTCGTCTCATTGAACTCAGTAGTGCCCAGTTTTTGCAGAGAGATGCTGGCATCTATGCTGCCTTCTGGAAAGACTAAAATATCAGCAAAAAAGAAAAAAAAAGAGGTTTAGTAATTACTTTTTGCAGACACAACATAAGTTTTGTAGCAACATGGAGACAATTTCTCCAGTCCAGTAACCCTTGTCAATCAATGACCCACTTGCATTGACTAGCAAATGCTGATTGGATACTGTGTATTTCTAAACAGTGGCAAATGTTTCATAACTTACACTACTCAATCTTCTATAGGTAATGTTTAGCTGAAGCGCCTTAGAAAACAATAGAACTGGGTGTGGTCTATTTAACAAATATATACTGCACATCATGGCTGCTATCAGTAAAGATAAAAACAGACAGAAAGCAATGAAATTCATGAATTTAACTTCAAAGAAAACATTTTAAAAAGTGCTGCATTTGAATATCTGCTATGCCAAATCTCTGACGTTCCTGGTCCTTTAAATGGAGAAAATAAATTTTGGACTGTGCATGTAGATGGTCTGAAAATAATAGCTCTGTGTTGATCACTATAAACAAGGAGAAGGCAAAGTGCTCAAAGCCTTTTCCAGCTCTGTCTATACAAAGCAGCTAACTGGGAATGATGTAAAATGTGATACAATTTTTAAATGGACCACAGTAGCTTGAGGTGGATAAAAGAAGGGTTAGACAAAACAAAGGAGAAGAAATCACTCAAAAACTCTGTTCCTAAGTTTTTTAAATTACTCTCTACTGACTGATAATGTAGCATGGACTGGTGGAAAGCAAATGTAGATTCTACTGTATATTATAAAGGCATCCAGTATTTTCTTCCAACTAGAGACCTTGAAGCCTAACCTTATTAGACTTTGAAGGTTATTTTAGTGCCACATACAGCAATATGTAACAGAAAAGTGGTTAGCGGTAGTCAGCATCAGTGGCATAACTGGCCACCCCCTAGACCCTGGTACAGAATCATATGCTGCAGAGGAATCACAGCAATCCTGGTGGGGCTGTTGGGCATCCTGCAGGCTTGAATCTGTTTGTAGACACTGAGGGGGGAATTCAGCAAGCTCTGAAGTGAGGCGCGTAGTGTCCCGCGTGCAGGACATCAGCATGAGCATTTCAGTTTTTCCGAAGTGAGGCGAACACTACGCTCCTCACTTCGGAGCTTGCTGAATTCCCCCCTGAAACTCCTATAGTTACATGCCTGACAGTTGTTACCAAACTAATCAAATCTACTTTTATGAAGTGTAAAAAACAGAGCTGGCCGTGGGTAGAATATATTTGTACTTTGCTAAAGCATTTGACACTGTTCCACACAAATGCCTGATGTGTAAGTCAGGTGCACTGGTTTAGATGGTACAGTTTGTAATTGGACTGAAAACTGAACTGCTTGTTTTTATATCACACAGCAGAGAGTTGTGGTCAGTGATCCTTTAATATGAATAGCCATGAACCTCAATGCTCTGTATTGGGGCTGTTATTTATTTTTAAAGAAAGATGTATAGCTACACAATATTTTGTGATATTAAATTAGTTATGCTAAAACATTTTTTGTAATGTAGCATTGTTATTTTTTTTTTTTTCTCTTTGTTTTACTGCTATTACCTCCTGAATTCTTTTTGTGATTTTATCTGCTCCTAGGTAAATGGGTAGAGTTTTAATATCATTTAAAGACTGTTATAATTTTAGCAACCTCCTGTATGGTATAAAAGTACATTGTTGAGTTTTGAAGCAATTGTAGTTGTTGCCTCAGTAAAGAGACAACTTGCTCATTAAAGTATGAAAATGGTGTAACAGTTGCAGTATGGATTCTATTGAGCAAGCTTGGGTTGCTATGGCTTATTTTGGGATAAATATTGAAATAAGTGAAAATGACATTAGACTCCCTCTGTCTACAAGTTACAAGACAACCTTGACATGTTATTCAAACACATTTGCCAATTATGCAGCTTGCAAAGCTAACAAAATACTTTCTTACATTAGAAGCAGAATTGATTCAAGAGAAAGAGGTATCATTTTCCACTGTACAAGTCATTGGTAGGTTCTATTAAATATGCTAAGCCATTCTGGACAACAATTCACAAAAGGGATGCACTGGAGGTGGAAAATGTTCAAAAAGGTTAGAATAATGGATATGGGGTAATGGATCACTTTAGTTCTGAGATGAGTTAAACAGAATTAAATCTAATAAATCAGGGGCGTAACAACAGGGGTAACAACGGTCACAGTTGTGACAGATCCCAGAGTGCCCAACTCTTCTACAGTCACACAGTGTACTGGGAGAAAGCCCTGGTATCAACCCAACAGTGATCTTTTCTTACAATACTGCTTCATGCATTTCACAGCTTGCATTGCACCCAGTTCTATAGAAGACAATGTGCATAATATTTTTAAGCATTGTTGCTATTAGCATTTCTGTGCATTAAAAAGCAAATAAAAATCAGTGCAGCTTGCAGTAGCAAGAAAAGCAATTGTGCCAATACTCTTATTACCCAATAGTATTAGCTGAACAGATATAAGAGATTGATCTCGATAAATAAGCACAAATTATAGTCTTTACTTTCTTTCCTGTTTAAAGGACCAGTAACATCCGAAAGAAAAATAATCCCTATCTGAATCAAATGGCAGTTATTAACATAGTAGTATTAAACACTATTTCTTTAAAGTTAAATGATGCAGAAAATGTGTGTTTTCTTGCTCGACCTGCAGTTTTCATAGTTGTAGTAGCAGCACCTATGAGCTAAAAGAGGTTCAGGATTCTGAACACATCTATTTTAGCTTTTTGTCATTCTTTATATGTGTTAAACAAATATATGTGGTCAGGAGTACTTGTAAATATAAAAATACATTGTAAGTGTGTGTTTGTTTATTCTCTATACTATGGGGCTTATTTATCCATGTTGAAAACATTTTTCTGTCTATTTGTGTGTAACAAATGTTACTGTCTGCTCAGGCTTGCTGTATTATGCTTTCTATAATATATGCCATTGTTTTGGATATGTCATTCTCACTTTGAGAAATTATATGAGTGTCGTTATTGTGAATAAATTGTGTGAACCATTGTTTTTAAACTGATATTTAAACTCTGTTGCCTTGTAGCTGTTACATTTATAGCAGTCGGGTATTTTGGCACAATTCTTTAGACAAAGATATAATTAGTAAAAATTCTCTCTTTGAAGTTATAATGCACAACGAATAGCACTTAACAATCACTCAGTACAGCAGTAAAGTTAATACTCGTTTGACAAGCCTAGGGTCACACTAGTATATAAGATCAAAAAGTAGTCATAGCTGCCTACATTATTCTGTAATAATCATGAGTGGTATGCTAAACATGGCTGCATCACACCTATGACTCTATTAGCCAAAAATGTGAACATCTGTGTTGCCATAAATGTCTTGCTTACCCTCCATGATTATCACAGAATTTATGTGATATAAGTGGCATTTTATTGCCATGAGAGATTTGCTGGGTCACTATTGAGACCCTCAGCCTAAGGCTCATGCTATATTGTATGTGGACAGGTTCCTGTAACTTTTACCATATTTGGACTTGTCCATAAGCAAGGTTCATGGGAAAATGCTGCCCATAGACTGGGTGATTGGCAATTGGCTTCCAATTATCTTCTTGGGGGGTGGGGGGTGGGGGCTTGGATTGTTTGCATTTTGTTAAACATGTAGTGATCAAAATGCACTGTGTGCAATTATTCATCCCACTGTGTGAATAACGGATATAGTCATGATGAGGGTCATCATTCAGTCTGTTTTTTTAGAACAGAATAATCAAATATGATCTTATAGGATCACAGTTGATCACCTGGAATAAATGAGGGGACTGTAAATACATGTACAAAAAATGTAAATCTAAATTGGCCTAAATAAGCAAACACAACTGTGCATGTGTAGATATCTTAACAAAAGCATATTGCATAGCTTATTAGCTTATTATCTCCACAAGACATCAGCATCTGTGTTTTTCAAAGAGTTTCCAACAGAATATACTTTTTTTGTAAAACCCATTAACTTTGCTTGAAGACATTTCCAGGTATTTATGACTACATGCAGGAAAAGTCTGTAGGCAAATCTCCACATGTTAACTATTCAAAAGATGAGCCAACAAAACCCAGCTGATTTTAGTTATATTCTGATGAAATATTGATGGCAGCACATGAAATGCACCATGTTTTTCAGTTTTACACTCAAGGTAATGCATAACTGACTATTCTATAGAAAGCTCTCCTGAAAGTTACAAGATTCATGCTATTAATGGGTCTCTCTGGCAGATCTCTGGCTATGTGCATTTGTTCCTACAGCAGCTGCCTGTAACAGACCACTTTTAAAAAAAAAAATGAAATGATTTCTACTGTGGATACTTGTGTATCCCTTGAGGGAATCACATTACAGACACTTGGGCTCTGTTATGTGATCTAACTTTTGTTTCCTAAGATTCTAAACCAAAACCATGCATTTATGTATTTTACCCCAGTTTTATCCCATTCCCAGAATGATCTGCTGCTTACTAACAGTTTTGATTTCCTGCTTCACATCTCTGCCAGGACAGAAGTATCAGGAGGAACAATAAGGCTTGGTAGAAGCTGGGTGATAACTGCAGGATGGCTGTAAGTCTTCCACTGGGCACACATCCATGGCAGCAGTAGTTGGCAACTGCATCTTGCTGATAGGTCCATTCTCCAGAGCAGGAGGGAGATCCCTGGCACAAGACACAAAGCATGCCACTAGTGTCCTCATGCCACAGTTTGCTCGACTGGATCTGCAGGCAGTCTTCACCTACAGGGAACTTTCCTTTTGCACAACTTCTCATATTAGCCCTTGGGGGCATGTTTAAACCTGCAAAGCAAACAAGAAGAAAGGCTGAAACAGCTGGTCTGACTGAATTACATGTTATTCATTTAGCATGAGAAGGAAGATTATACCAGCTAATTATGTCATATGTAATAATATAAACACAATCAGGAATTTATCAACTGGGCAAAGTCTGTCTAAATATATAATAACCAATAAAATCCATACAGATGTTTCATTTCATAGTTCTAAAGGCAGTAGACAAATTCATTGCCTATTGGTTGCTAAGGGATACTACACCTGGAAACAGAATGAGATATTCTCTTCCCTGACACCAAACCTTTTCTCTGCTTCTGCTAATTGCATAGCACTTGGATGGGGAAGTGTTGCATATGCATGCTAGCCATACAAAGCCTAGAATTACACATGGTGGTTTGAAGTGACTACTAATATCTGTTTCTGCAGAAACTTTTCTTATTCAGCAATCTTTTTTACTTGCCTTTTGGATTGTGCCACATACAATACATATTCCCCAGAGTAATGTAAAGGTAAAGAGTGACAATAGGAGAGTGACCCCAGACAGATGAGAGGAGGAGGAAGCTCTGGAGGGGGCGGGTTAAATGTCAGGGAACCAGGGAAAAGAAGAAGCCTCCTGTCAGAGAAGGAGACCTGGAAAAAAAAGTACATTGAAACTGTTAGCCCTATGTCCCTGTGCACCCCCCGGACCCTGAGCAGCATTTAATCCCTTTCCTTCCTCTCACAGCCTGCAGCTTCTTCCCTCTCACACCGGTAGCTTTCCTCTTCCTTTCCTGGGTGCTTCTGTAGGTCCAAGCAGACTTGCCCTGCATCACACACCGATTGACAGCTTTGCTTGGGTCTTTAGTAGTTCTCAGCTGGTAGCCCCCTCCCCTTCCCCTCACTCAGTGTTTTAGCTTTAACCCTACTCTCACTCTTTCACTCTGGACCCTGGTCTCTTCTTACATTACAGACACAGATGAGGTAGAGACTCTCCCCCCCCATATATCACCCTGGCTGATGCATCAACAGTACAGTCATGTGTTAACCAGCCAGCATCCAGACCAGCAGTGCAAACACAAACTGCCACTGGCAATAACTGGAACTGAATGTACAGCAGTGGAGACAGGGAAAAACTGAGATGATACCTGCAGGGATAGGAGTGGGGAGTGGAAGAGTGCTCTTCTTTTGGAACTGTTTGATTTCTACCTATTCCAGGCCCTCTCAAAGGCTGGGAAGGATCTATGTGGAGCATCACTCATATGGCTATAAGGCATTATTTTTTACAGTAATATAGATACAATGAGAATGAAAACAAACAGACAAAAAGACACGTTTGCATTTGCTAAGCTAGTGAAGTCATTGTCTTTTTGTTTGATTTCTGTTATAGAATGTCATAGAAGGGAAATCTCCATAAAGCTGCACTGGTATAGTTTATTAGTGTCAGTAAATGTGCTCCAGAATTGTAGTAATCATGTAGGCCCATAAGCAATGGAGGGTGTCTATTTCCTTGAAGAAGTGTTACATACGACTATTGATTATGGTACAAAACACTTTGGGAGACTTCACTTGCATTTAATTGCTGCCCGGACTTCTCAAAATTCACTGCTTCCAAATTGAAGAATGAAAGTTATTTACACCTTTTATAAGTGATTTGACACTGAGAAACATGTCTAAATCTAGAGTCATAAGGAGTGACTTTCCTAGTGCAATTAAACTTGCAGGAGGTGTAACCATCCCTCTGTACCTGTCACCTCAAAACTCAAATACTAAGGGGGGAATTCACCATTCAGCGAAGTGAACCCTCCGAAAGCTTGTTTATTTAAAAAGACTGTTACTCCAATAAAAAAAGGTATTACCAAATACTGCAATACTCATTTTTTTCCCCTATAGATAGATATCTATTCTGGTTTTTTTTTGTCATTTTCACCTGTTTTTTGCAACTATTGCAATTTACTAAGCCCTTTCCAACTTTATTTTACTGACATCATATTTTGCTAGGTTGAGGTTGGCGAAAATCCATTATTCCCTTTGGAGATGGGTCTGAAATTTTTTTTCTAAGTACTTGGTGTGATAAATGGTGACATTAAAAGGCCCCATTGACATTAATGCAAATTGTAGCAGAATCAATGCATTGATATTTACTGATAATGATTTTTATCAATATCGATAAAATTTCCTTCGATTTTCATAAATGAGGGGAAAACGATAATGTGGCAGAAAAAAAGGAGTTTTAAATCAGCAAAAAGTGTGAATACAGTTTTCGACTTTAGTAAATATGCCCCATATAGTATACTGCTGCTAGATCAATCATGTAAGAATGAAAATTTACTAGAGTTCTCCTTTAAGAGGAACCAATATTTCTTTATTGTTAATTTCATTCACTGTAATGTTTGAGAAAAAGTACACTGAACATGTGCATTGTCTTTAGCACAAAATGTAAAGTCAATTAGTTTCTTAGGGCTACTTTATACTTTCCTAGGTTTAACAATCTTTTTAGCAAATGATTGACTAATTTTAGCCTAAACGGATAGTTCTCTCTTAAGGAGTGAAGTGAACAGTATTTCAGCACTTGCAAATGGGATGTAATCCACAAACACTGAGCTTATTGCTCATAAATGTTCTAAATAAAGCAAAGTTTGTGAACACTGATTTGCTGTGTACAAGCCCTTATGTCCAAGCTTTCTATGGTGAATTGTGTGCCATGGAGACACCAGGGAGTACTTCTCCACCACAGAGTGCAGAATTAAACTACTTTTAATACAAATACATACACATCTACTGAGAACAGAGTTGCTTACTGCCTTATGAGATCTCAGATAACACTGTCAGATGAAGCTATTAGCAGTGTGCATACTTTGGCAATAAAGCAACCTCTATGAGTCTGTTGGGTATCAGTAGTAATTTATGCAGATGTTAGTGTTCCTAGACACTGAAAGCACTATGTGACTATCTTTATAATAATTGCATTCTACATTTGTTGAACACAATTTAAATGACTAGTAACTACAAAAAAAAAAAAATCCCATTTGGATTAGCATGGCAGTTATCCAAATGTAGCACTTGTAAAAATGTTTTCTTTGAAGTTAGTTTCATGAGTTTTATGATTGTTTTTATCTTTACTGATAGCAGCCATTTTATTAAACACCCTTACCCAGTCCCATTGAATTCTATTCAGCTTTAGATAATTCATATTCAGAAATTGTTCCAAAAAGGTCAGTTTTTAAAGCTAAAAAGGTAAATATCATAATTTATAAAATCAATTTACAATTTTTGAAAGTACAGATTGAATATATAGTTACCATACATACATTTAAAGCATTTTAATTTTTTTTTATTGTTACTGTCCTTTTAACTGAAATCTCTTTGCCACTATTGACTTGGCAATGTCCATTATTTCTTACAAAGCAGTTATTAGGCCCCTATAAATAAATCACATAGGGCCAACTTTAATAGTGGCCCTAAGCAATCATTTGGATAAACTAGGTTAGTCAATGTGAAGTACAAAAAAATGGTCCTGTTATATTATATTATTCCCCTTTAGGGTCTTAATGTTTCCAAAGTCAAGATTGCTAGGAGTGGTAGTTCTGCAATATCTGGATGCCCATAGATGTGCACACTATTAGGAACTTTTTTTCAGTGGTTTAACTAAACGTCTCTGGATCCTGGTACAGGAGCAATACCTGGGTGCCCCATCCACCCGCCCTGCAGTGCTCCCCCTTCCGTGCCCACCCAGACCAAAATATGAATGCTTTCCAGGATCAGGGGACATAGGGAGCAGTACATGTTTATAAATTTGAAGTTATTCATAAATAAGCTAGTGACCTCCTCAGATAATTTTCTACAAAAATTTGTCCCTGTGTTTTCTCTTCATGTAGGATGAGGAAAGAAATGGGTAAGACATTGAATAGTATTTGATTATGATGTATTAGTTCACAATTTGGGCAAGGTCAAGTGGTACGAAGCTTATACACTGCATCACCACATTCAGTGTTGAGAAAGAAATGTATGAGATACTGTAAGTGTATATACAACTACAATTGTAAGATTGACTCTCACCTTACTTACATATGTTGTTACCTAAAATACTACAGTATATTCCTTTTTCTTCCCCTTTTTCAAGGGGTGATGAATCAACATATGGGCATATCTAGGAATTTTTGGGGGCTTATGCCCTGGAGCTTCAAATATACAGGACAGGGGCAGGGCTAATAACGTGGCTTGCGTCATTGCAGAGCTACATTTAATCTAAGAGATTCAAGTGTACATGACAGGGGCAGGGCTTAACGATGTGAATTGAGTCATTGTGGGGCTACATGGATTCCAGCAAATCTGGGGGTTTGGGGTGAGATTTGGGCAGGATAGGGTGGTTAGCCATGAAAGGGGCGGAGCTTTTATATATATATATATATATATATATATATATATATCAGAGCTGGCCTGGAGAATTTGAGGGTTTCCCTGGAGACACAGCATTTTCTTTGCAAATCTGGAGTCTCTGAAGGAATCCCGGCAAGTTCCCAGGTCTGCATATGGTCTATTTTTACATGGACTTACCCAATGCCTATTTTTATGATTCTGTGATCTTTTTACTCTTGCTATTTCTCAATATCTATATAATTTGATATATGAATTAGGGAAGAACAGTCATTTACTTGTGGTTTTTTGAAGTTTGGATGTGGTTAAGTTGCAAAAAAACAGTAAGGACGCTGTGTAATTTTTTTTTCTATATAGAAAAATTATTTTAATTGATTCTGATGGGCACAACATGGCAACATGGCCTGGAAGCCTAATTAAAGAAATGCATACATTTGTTACAAACTTCCCTTTCCATGCCAGCTCCAGAGGAGTAGGAAAAGATAGTCCAGTTACATAGTCTAAGAATACTGGTATATTATTCTTATAAATCTCAATTTTTATTATCAGAATACAGTCCTGTAACTTTATAAAATAGGAAGCAGGTGAGAGTCAATTTCCCTGTGCACAGAAGGCTAGCATGAGGAGACTATGCTGAATTACCCCCTTAAAGTGAAATATCCTTGTGGGATTATACTTGTATTTCTTAATGCACTTTTCCCATGTCTGTACTATATTTGTATTGCTGAATTGTACAGCGCTGTGTAAATTTGTGGTGCTTTAAAGATAAAAATTTTGCATACATACATGTGATTGCAATTTGTGATAAAATGACCAAAACTGATCTTATCAACATGTCAACCTACTTTTCTACTAGAAGGCAAAGGTCACAGCAACTGCTATTGTGTACTATTTGTGCCTCTAGCCCTACTATATGCCTAGTGTCACTTTTGGTGACTCCCAAATAGTTATCAAACCACTAAAAAGTTAAATATAGAATGTGAATATCAGGAGACCAGGCTTATCATTAATTGAGATGTGCCATAATTGCTTATTTTCTTGATCCCTTTTCCTCTAATCCTTTAATGCAATGTGGAATTATTCATTGCTATATAATAATGCAGTTTCTGTTTGTTCCTTGATAAATAATACTACTGTATGTAGCCAAAAAGGATATCCCTATGGGGTTGCTACATATGCACTCATGTAGTTATGCATCTTATGCAGTGCCGGCTCTGCCATTAGGCAGAGTAGGCAAATGCTAGGGGCACCGCCTGCCCAGGGGGGCGCCCCTAGCATTTCTTTTTTCTACATTTGTGCCTACTCCTGCCCGCACTGCCCTCAGGAAGGTTTGCGTCGCGGGGGGGGGGCGGGCGCCAGAGGGAGGGGGCGTGGCGTTGCAGGTGCATGCCGGGGAAGGGGGCGGGGCGTCGTGGGTGGGTGGGCGCCGGGGGAGGATGGGCGCCAGGGGAGGGGGCGCCTAGGGCGCCAATAGAGCCAGAGCCGGCTCTGATCTTATGTATTACTACAAGTAAACTATAAAAAATGAATACACTGCCAATGTAGTGTACATATTATAGTGTACTGCATGTGAAAATTGCTGCTACTTAGGAGAAACTAACCAAAAACTCCACGAGGATGAACCTGCATAGGCAGTCCATTCACCCTCTTAAGAATGAGGAACTGTGTATTTGTTTATGTTAGTATGTCTTTTTGCCTATTTCTCTATCTCACTATCATACCTTTATATTATGGAAAACAATGTATTTATTTCGGTTTGCTTTTAAACTGTGAGTTTCTCCCCCTCCTTATCACTAATCCATCATTTGCCAACTCTAGCAGACTCCTAGCAATATTTATGACTGCTCCCATAGTCTGTTTATTTTAGTATAAAATCTTTTTGCCTGTCTCTATGGCTTCTTCGTAACCCCCCTCCTGAACTTAATATTGCTTGAAACTTGATAAAGGGAGGACAGACCTCTTAAAAGCTTGTCTATCTAAACTGACCATTAGTCTAAATCAGTGGTCGGCAAAGTGTTGTGGCTCGGAGTGCACTGCCAAAGCCACGTGCAAGACATGCCCACAACCGCCGACGGCTCTTCTGATTGGCCATCGGTGATCATGTGGTCGGGAGAGGGCACGCCTCCTTCCTCCAGCAGCTCACAATATAGTTGTCGCCGCTGGAGAAGGGAGTGAAATGGCTCCCTCCCCAAACAACTTTGCCGACCCCTGGTCTAAATAATAAAGGTATCACGAAGTACTGCAATTCTCATTTATACATATATATATATACTGTATATATATATATATATATATATATATATATATATGTAAAATAACTTTTGTGAAACCTTAGCTTACAGTGGTTTGTAGCCACTGTTGTCTTTGTCAATTCACACAGTAGCCAAAGAAATTTTTAAAAATGGATACAATTAATATTGTCAAAAAATGTACAAGCACATGATGTGAATGTAAAGTGCTATTCACTGAGACCTTCCTAAGAAACAGTAGTTTTCATTACAAATAAAAGAAAGCCACAACCCTGTGTATGGCAGCTGAATGGACAGAGTAAGTCTTGGACAAGAAGGTTTACATTTATATGCTAAAGGGGAAAGTGCTGTCATGTGACCATAACTAATGTTAGCTAGACAAAATGCTTACCATGCTCCTCCATTAGTTTCCAGTATTCAGTATTCTTTTGTATCCCTTGGAGAAAAAAAATAGATATTTTCTAGGCATAGACAGAGTATGGCTTTGCATACACCAAAACACTAAAGAGAAACAGCTGTTACAAAAGAGACAAAGATGAGAGTACTCCTGGTCTGTTTAATATTATCAGCACTATGCTATATACTTAAAGATTTTGCTGCCAGTTTAACCTGATGATGTCTTCTCTCTACTGCACTACAACCCCCAGTGTTCTTAGCAGGCTAATAGTCCTACACATTGGGGTTCAGATTATTGATATTTCTGTAATTACCAGTTGTTCTGTATTGAACTACAAATCAGAATTCCTAGTGTTTGTAGATTTCCCATCTGCAGTGTGGTAATTACAGAAGCTAAAAGAACTGTATTCTCCTGCTGGCTTTACTTTATTTTAATGAATACATCTGAAAAGCTCATGTAGAGCAGAATGGCAAAAAAACATGAGTAAGAACAAAGGGTTTTGAAAACTATAGTATAGATTCATTATCTTGATTTCCAGATATCTATCATGCTCGGATATATGTTCCTTAAAATGGTACCATACTTCCATCTTTGTCAGGGAAAATTTGAAGGCAGATTTGAAAATTCATTTTAGATACTTTGGAGAATAATGTTGTCTGCCTGTCTACCTGA
Source organism: Pipa parva (assembly GCA_019650415.1). Taxonomy (NCBI): domain Eukaryota; kingdom Metazoa; phylum Chordata; class Amphibia; order Anura; family Pipidae; genus Pipa; species Pipa parva. The sequence goes on from WMED01000698.1 coordinate 30,407, forward strand.
CTTGTCTGTCTATATCACATCCACAATCAGACAGGGGTTGAAGAAGAAATATATAAGCAAAATAATTCACACTTTGGTGTCTGGTTTTGTATTTATATAGTGTTGGCATATTATCAAAAAAAGTTACAGAGATGATCCGTCCCTGCCCCTGTAGAACTTGCAGTCTTATTCCCCTCCACAATATGACACACAGACTAGGGTCAATATGGTTAGACTGTAGTTAGTTTACCCCTATGTTTATGGACTATAGGAGGAAACCCATGGAAACAAGAAAGAACGTATAAACTCTATACGATACTGCAAGGAAACAACATGACCCATTAAGAAACTAAAACATTTATTTTATAAAACATACCAGAAAGTGAGAAAAAAATCTGAATCCCGGTGACAGCAATACATGTATCAGTCAGAGTAAAAACCCAAAACAGTGTGAAACTCTGAATTATGCTCAGAAATGGAATAAGAATCCATTATTACAGGAATGAGGACAAAATTTTCTGCAGGATACTCCACCATTCAAAAACCAGCATTACATCAGGGTACCCTGTTTATTTATATATATAGTTTACAAAGAATTTAGACAATAAGCCAGGAATGGCTAACCATGGGATTTAACCAAAAGGAACATGGGTTTAAGACATTTATACTTCTATTGTCTGGGTACATGAGTTTTAACATTATAAAGAGAGACAGTAACCACTGTATGATGTCTGCACAATAACAGAGTACACCAGTATTAGCTGATCCTTTCCATAAGGTGTCTAATGAAATTAACGTTTTAGATTTGACAACTAACTGTTTCTTGATTGAAGACATCGCAATGATTAACTACATGCAGCCCTAAGACATCTGAAACATCAGAACAAGCTTGAAGTTAAGGCACAGAATGGATCCTGAATGAAAGGTGTGAAAGAAAAGTTAATGAAGCTGGAAGGAATTAATGCACAAATGCGGGCAAAATACAAGATTGCCGACATGAAACCTGGTGAGCAGCATGAATGAGATGAGAGTAGAGTAGGGAAACTAGGACTAGTTACTTCTACATAGAATAAACAATCTATACTAGTCTCAAATTTAACTCTAAATAATAAATATGCAGTATTAGAGGAAAAATGTATATTACAGAAAAAATCCCAAGGAATTGGATGAACTAATTGGAATTCCTTCCTGACATGGTTCACATCAAGAGACATTTGTAGGTCCTAACCTTTTATCTTTAAGGACAGTTACAGTTAATCTGGAATATGATAGGATTTAGACTGTAATCTAGCCCTATAAGGATCACCAGACTTCACTAAGTCACTTCATTTAAACCACATCATTTTGTTCCTAACATTACCTATTCCATGTCTACTAGGTTTAAACCAGTGTTTCCCAAATGCCGGGTCGCGACCCGGTACCGGGCCACCAAAATTAAATGCCAGGTCACGAGCGCCGCTCATCAATATTCATAAGCGGTACCGTGCGCTAAGGTAAGGGACTTCGCGCACAGCACCGCTCATGAATATTCATGAGCGGCGCTCTTGTGACCCGGTTATTTTTGTGCTTATCCTTCGTGCCGGGTCACGAAGGATAAGCACAAAAATAACCGGGCCACAAAAAAGAAACTTTGGGAAACACTGGTTTAAACCATTTCAACCTGAGATGATAAATTCAATCAAACACACTAAGGGGGGAATTCACCATTGTCCGAAGTAGTGCGAACAGTTCGGGCGACTG
>WMED01000699.1:2301-32122 GCA_019650415.1 Pipa parva
TCAATCATAAATCAATCATAGGTAAATGGTAAATACAAGATTAACAATTATTATAGACTTTTCAGAATGAAAGTAAAACAGTTTTTTTTCAATGTCAATCTACTTTACTATACAGGGGGGTGGGTGTTAACACTGATTCATCATCAGTAAACAGACTTGTGATCTAATCTTTCCTTCATTTCCCATGAACCTTAGCCCAAAGATGATGTCACATGGCGTACCATAACTGTGGATTTTCACTGTAGCAGTTATTATTTTTATTGATTTGCCTGTATTTATTGCCTCTTATAAATATACAGGCAGTTGCGTTGCTCCCTGTAACAATTGCTTTATTTTATGACACAGCTGCAGTTGTTTAGATACACCAACACTACAACCTTTTATTGTGCAATGGAATAAAAAAAAAATATATTTTTTTCTTTTCTGTTTTTCTTTAGTATTTCTCAAATAAGGTTTAACGCATAGTGGGAAATGTGTTGATTAACCTCACGTGGCTGAAAGGGTTAAGCATTTGCCTATTCCGTCCCCTACTCCATTTGCAAATGAAAAAGTGCGTCTCCTTGATGTGTCTACTGCGTAGAATAGACAGCTCATTACAGGCCGACAAGGCATGGAAGTTCAACTGCTACCTAAGTAGGCTCAATCAAATATATAATGTACAATGCTTTACAAAAAGAATCACTGTTTCATTCAAGGCGCTGACTGCCAGGGGCTGTTACAAGGGTGAAGGATATCTATCATGAAACGTCCAGTGTCATTGTGCGCTGCCAATTTATTTAGTGACCTTCAACACAACAGACATACTCCTGACCCTCAGATGATAAAGCCCTGAGGGGAAATGGCACTGAACACCAATTCCTATATCCTGTTGTTCTGTGGTCTAAATTAAGTGCTAATTAATTACCCCTGGCATCTTTGGCATTGCCTGTCAAATTGGATTAAGGATATCCTTTCACTGTTAACACAAAACGCTCTTGCTCGTCAGCGAAAGACTTAAGTGTTAATGCTTCCCTCTTAGATAGTTCTCTTGCGGAGCAGCAAACAGACAAATGGCATCGCGGGGGTACAGGTAGCCTGTTTTATAACGGAAATGGCAGGAATTGCTACTGTCAAAGCTGATTTATGTCCTTTCATTACCATCCTGTTATTCACTAAGCACCTGCATTTCTGCTCTTGCCTGCAATCAATTAGCCAATAAAATATCATTTATTTTACAAATTCCCTTTGTCTCCTATGCATTGAAGACGTTCATGCCATGAATCATTGTGATGCGGCCTCATCATATTTTAGTTTTCCTTTGTTGTCAGCACCTGAAAGATGATTGCAGAATGTGTGTGTTTTTTTTTTAAGTGCCCTGTTCATCCCATCAACAAAACTGGCAGAATTGCAGAAACACGGGCTCTTATAGATTCAATGGGAATGTGAAGACTACATTTACAAGGGAGCTATTTATCAACACGTAAAGATGGCTGAAATTGTCATTTTCCACCACATTTTTAACTGTAAAAATATGAAAGTGGCTGTAACAGTAATGAAATGGTGAAGGTAGCAGGGACTAAAAGAAGCTGCCATAAAATGTGTGCTGGGTAGAAACATCTCACAGCTGTACATAAGAGTGGGAATTTCATCAAACTGAAAGGGTTAGATTAGGTCGACCTATAGCAGACAATTTAGCTCTGTGTTGCTGTTGTAAGTTGCATTCATTTGCATGCAATTATATTTTATCATATGTAGTAGTAGTAGTATGCACAGTTGAAATTTATGCATAGTCGCGTTGCATTAAAAAATTGCATTTGGTCACATCGAAGTCTTTGCGTGTGGGGAACAGAGCTTGAATGGGGATGTTTAGCTCCCAATCAGCTGACTGGAAATGGAAACTAATGGCCTAAGAGAGGGAACCTCTCATACAGAGGACACAGTGGGGGATTATAGCCTACATTGATTTAGTAGAATGATCACATGCTTCAGTAGTAGAGCTACAGTCACTGAGAGACAAGTTGTTGGATTACGAGGATCCTGTGTGGTGCAACGACATGTGTTTGGTCAGAATCCCTGAATCTGTCAAACAAGATGGCTTATTACCATTTGTTAATGGCTTTATGTAAGCTAAACACTTTAAGACATCTGGTAACCCAGGGGTACAGTTCAAAGTAAGTGTCGTGGCCTTTTCCTTCTTTAAAGGAACCCCGTGGACATCCATAAATGTATTCAAACATGATAATGAAAGTAAGGACACAAGCTGTTTCGACAGACTTAAAAGACTCTATTATTAGTGAGTAGGGTTCACTATTTGCCACTGGACACTTCCTGAGAAGTCTGTCTGTGGATCCAGTTTCTTTACACTAAAAAAAAAAAATCTAATGCTGAAAAGCTAATCAAATTGCTTCCGGATTGCCAGACCAGTTTTTGCACATAACACTTTTACTGGTTTTTTTTCCACACTGCTCTTCCCTACCCCCCCACCCCCCCAAAAAAAAAATACTTTAAAAGCAATTGTCACCCAAATAGAGACAGATCCTTCAGTACTGGCAGTGTGTACTGGTAGCAGTAGTATTCAAATTCTACTAGCAGTATACTAGCTTATCCACTTTCCCTGAATTCAGTGTTTAATGCTGTCATCCATTCCCTCTGATATTCAATCTCATTTTCAAAACCTTGCCACAAGAATCCACCAAACACAAGAAGTTTGGGACTTTAATGTTGGCAATAAACATCATAAAAATAGTTTTATTCTCCAATGATATATTTATTCTTATTAACAATTGAGTGGAACCCCTACTATGTCTTTATGAAATTCTATCAGAATTAGAATTGTTTCCAAAAACAAACTAAGATGACCTAAAAAGTTTGAGGACAATCTAAGATCCAAGTATGTCTACATTTGATGTAAAACTCTGTGTTAGGTGAATTTCCCTTTGGTGTAGGTAATTGAGGCATTTGATATATATGATAATCTGAGCATAGATAACACTTCTGACACCTCTAAGGTGTCTTTTCATAGAACCTGTGTAGTGTCTGAATACTTTTTTCCTTTCCACACCTTGGGTAGCCTACACATAGCAGTAGACCAGGAAAAGCAACAAAGGGAACATTCTCCTTCTCACAGCACACTGCCTCATATAAGGGTGAACTGTGTGGCAACCTGCAGGCAGTCCAGCCTTCTGAAAATAAAACACTTGTCAGGTGATAATTCTCAATAAAAACTCAACCAAACAAATCGAATTAGTGTTAACCTTATAAGTAGGTCATATTTAGGACCCCACCATACAAGGTGTTGACTGGTGGGCTTTAGATTTTTATATTCATAATTATTAAACTAAACATAAAATATGAATCTGGAAAGTTAAGAGACAAGAGAATGTACATTGATCATTTTTAATTTGTTTGTTGCTGCAATATTGTCTAGTTGCAAAGTAACCCTTATAGTTTCTTTTCAGATATAACTGTTGATCCCTGCATGTTGACTAAACGTCTTCAAATGAAGACAACATTAATGTTCTAGGGATCTTGTTACGCTGCATTATTCTTTCAGGGAAATTCTGTAATACTATTCGGCAAATTTTAGCATGTTATAAAGTGGTCATGGCTGAATGCCATCCAGATAAGTCATATAGCTGTGCTTGATGTATTTAATGTAACTTTGAAAACAATGCTTTTCTAACTGTGCATGTCCTCCAAACATCCTATTGTGGGTTAATTAAAGGGATGGTGACAGTATGCCATTACCCTAGCCTATTTCATTATTAACAAATCTTTAATAGTACTGTGCAATATTTCAGTGACTTATTATAAGTTGTTTTGTTTGTTTACTTTCAACTAGCCTTCCTCATGTCTCTGGGCTATCATGTCTCTTGGAAAGGTTCCAGTCCCTGAGGTAATTTTCTTTATTTCATTTCTAGTGGTAATCTTCCCTCTAGCTATTATCATCAGCTTGGTACCCCCTGGAAACATCATTTAGCAGAGTTTATCAGGGAATCTTCCAAGAAAAGGGCTCCAGAAAAAAGTTAGATTTATAATAAACTGGCACTATTGTACAAACAAGGGAGGATGGGGCAGATCCTTGCTATGGAAGGTGGAATACTTTTCACAGTTAGCAACTGAAGCAGAAAGTGTAGGGAACTAGAGCAGATAGTGTAGGGAACTAGAGCAGACAGTGTAGGGAACTAGAGCAGACAGTGTAGGGAACTAGAGCAGACAGTACAGGAAACTAGAGCAGATACTGCAGGGAAATAGAGCAGATAGTGCAGGGAAATAGAACAGACAGTGTAGGGAACTAGAGCAGACAGTGCAGGGAACTAGAGCAGATAGTGCAGGGAACTAGAGCAGACAGTGCAGGGAACTAGAGCAGACAGTGCAGGGAACTATGGCAGACAGTGTAGGGAACTAGAGCAGATAGTGCAGGAAACTAGAGCAGATACTGCAGGGAACTAGAGCAGATAGTGAAGGGAACTAGAGCAGATAGTGCAGGGAACTAGAGCAGACAGTGCAGGGAACTAGAGCAGATAGTGCAGGGAACTAGAGCGGACAGTGCAGGGAACTAGAGCAGATAGTGCAGGAAACTAGAGCAGATAGTGCAGGGAACTATGGCAGACAGTGTAGGGAACTAGAGCAGATAGTGCAGGAAACTAGAGCAGATACTGCAGGGAACTAGAGCAGATAGTGAAGGGAACTAGAGCAGATAGTGCAGGGAACTAGAGCAGACAGTGCAGGGAACTATGGCAGACAGTGCAGGGAACTAGAGCAGATAGTGCAGGGAACTACAGCAGATAGTGCAGGGAACTAGAACAGACAGTGCAGAGAACTAGAGCAGACAGTGCAGGGAACTAGAGCAGATAGTGCAGGGATACTTCAAACCTGTTGTAAAAGGTTCATTCCCTGAGACATGATCTATGAATATTGTCTGTGGATTTAATCCTAAGCGAAGGTCTTTGTCTATTTGTAAGCTATTCCCCTACGAGTATAAACTGGCCTGGGACATGTTTATGTTGCCACTAAGAAACTGTACAGATACTGTGACCCTAACGATCTTACATCTCTAACTCAGTTCCTTTTGTGATCGTGTGCGGGTCTGATACCTCAAATTCTCTGCTTCTGGGCCTCTCACTCTAAATCTTGCCATAAAGCAAAGCAGGGTTGGTCTGACATTTCCAGAAGCAATTGTCTCATGAACACCAGGAAGTACATTCCTTTAAGTAATCACAAAAAGTAGTTTTTTTTTCTAAAACTAAAGTCAATTTTTCACAAATTTATAACACTATACACACCATGTAACATTGTTCTGATTTTTTTTTTTTATAGCAGCATCTGTTTAATATAGTAACTGATTTTTCCCTGTAGTTTCTATTGTTTTATGCAGGTTGCCTTAGTCTCTTTGGCTTACTGTATCATTTTTTGTTTCATTTAGTTTTACATACTTACCATTTTGTCATAACTGTGCTCGGCTACAATTTGAATTTAATTGTACCAGTCAGTTTTGGATCTAACTGCATAGTTTCATTCTGGTTTGGCTTTTACATGTTCACACGTGCAGAACAAGTGATTCTTCTGTTATGATTGCTTTACTTTTCTGTTCATTTTTAAATCAAAAATTCTATCAGTGTTAGTATTACGTTGATTTAAAATGCTATTTAGTATGTTTAATGCGTTTCAATTTTCCTGAACAATATCTCAGAGCGTGAACATAAATTAACCATGCAAGTTTACCTTTTTATGACTACTAAAGTATATTCAATAAGCACCCCTTGTTCTCACAGTTGTTTGTATTCATAGTATGAGAACATCATTACAAAGCATACAAAATCCAAACAACTTTATAAAATAGGACTAAACTAGACGCTTATGACTGCACTCGATGATTTCAGATTCATTTGACATTCATCACTGACTGACACTAGTGATGACTTGCATTCTTTAAAGGGATTGGAATTCATTTTGACAGTTTGTAATTGGTCTTTGTCTTTATTATTTATAGTTTTCTCAATTATTTCAATTTATTTTGCTTTAAATTTTTGGTTTGTTTTATTTCATATATTTTGAGCCCAGACATAAATTTTATCATTTCCATCCAAGTTCTGTAATTTGACTGACTCTTCGAATCGGGCGAAATTTATTAAAGTCGAAATCGGTGGTTTCAACGCCTTGATCGATAAAATTTGCTTTCGATCGTTCGGAATTTGATTTTGATCGATCAATTGCTGCTTTCGACTTTTATAAATTTTGCCCAAAACAGCTGGTTTCTAGGTAAATGGGCCCTAGTAATCAGAGGAACCTTTAAATGTCTACATTTAAGACCAGCGGAAACTCCACACCTACAACATTCTACAAATTAATTTCAAGATAACCACATACTTAAAATAGACATCATAAAAGCTACTCATAGGTGTAAAAATTGATTCATGGAAAATAAACGTTTCATTTGGCTGTGTGAACCTATACATTAGAGATGAATACTCCAGGAGAAATTGCTCAGTAAATAAACCAAGCATCTACTATTTTTCATTTCACCGCTCCTTATGTTGGTTTCTATACATGATAATGTTCTTATTGCTCTTTAGTGTTTACATTGTTAATAAACAGGATGTTTTTTCATTGTAATTAATGCTAAAGAAAATCATAGTAAATTTATCTTCCCTTGATCAATAGCTACCAGGGTAGTTCAGTGGCCCAGTGGTTAGTACTGCTGCCTTGCAGCACTGAATTCTGGGTACATTTCCACCCTGGACTTCATCTGCATGGAGTTCCTCTGGGCACTCCAGTTTCCTCCCACAATCCAAAAATATATGTGTGTGTGACTGAATATTGAAACTAAATTGTAAGCTCCGTGGAGCTGAAGTGAATGATGAATCTCTGTAAAGTGCTGTGTAATATAGTAGCGCTATATAAATGAATAAATGCATACATACATACATACATCATTTAGGTCCCATGACACAAAAAAATACAAAGCTGCATTGTATTATCTTCAAGGGGAGCAACCCATTTACTGAAGGACATGGGGTTTTCCCCTTGAAGATAATGGAGTGAGAAGCTTAGGCTTTTTTTTTTTTTGCGTAGTTGGGTTACTTGGGTTGGCTGGGGTTCTCCTTGTATAGCTCATGGACTATGTTTGGTGAATGTGCTATATCTTATTAGTGGAATCATTTAGATCTAACACACATTATTTTACATGTATCCCTAATATTTTCAGATCGATCCCAAGCATGTGTCCACTTCGCCAACTTTCTCAAGTCTCCTTGAATTTTGTCCAACCCTCCTGGACAACTCACCCTGTCACAATGAAGAGAAGAAACTTTTATCAACTCTGAATACCTTAATATCATGTGCCATGTTTTCTTTTTCTTCAGAACAGTATGAATTGCTATACAAAAACAGATCACAATTATTGCCCCAGGGATTTACCTTTAAATACTGTAAGTCTTAAATAACAAGAAGCTTGTGTAGCTACATCCTATAAATATAAGGAGCATCAAGAACAGGGCCAGATTTTCCTATGTCACAAGAGGCACATTTATATAGGTGGCACAGTCAGAAAGACATATCACTCCTAGTCAGGGACATTGGCACGGGAAATCAAATCATTATTTTTTAGAAGTATTTTTAATAGTCACATTTCAATTCTGACATTTTTTATTTCATTCTGCATCAAATTATTAGTCATGCTGGACTTCAGTTCACTGTATAATTCAGTCTGTTTATTTTTACAAAGGGGTGTGGTCAGCTAGTGGGTGTGGCCTAAGACACCAAAAATTATGGGGGTTATTCACTAAAGTCCGAATTTGACTGTCGAATTCGCAAATGGCGTTTTCCTATAGTAAATCGGCTACAATTTCCCCATTATAAAGTCGCGACAATTTTTTAAAGTTAAGATTGTGACAATTTTCCCATAATAAAGTCACGACTGCGACACTATTCTCATTATAAAGACGCGACTGCGACAGTAGCAGCCTATTGTGACTTCTTTATCTGGCGAATTCGCACCTACTGTATACGTATCAATTCGGACTTTAGTGAATAACCCCCTGAGTGCCTATAAGCTCCTGAGATGTAAATCCAATGTTTGATCAAGATATTTACTTTCAGATCCAGGCAAAGCAGACATTTTCAGTACATACATATTGCCCCCCTATAAAAAGCTACACTTTTCTAACCTACCTAATACTTCTCTTTACAAACAAAATTGAGCAGTAAGATCTAGCAGAAGTTAATATAAATAAAAAATAAAAAGTGTCACAGTTAACCTTTTAGTGAAATGACATTCCTTCTTGCAACATTTTTTGTAAAATGTACAAACCTTTTAAAACTGTACTGATGGGAAATTACTATTTTCCTCTATTGCAGCTTTAAAACATGTTCAGTTTTCTGGATGCTTTAGTAGATCTCAGAAGAGACATTGTGATTGGATTAAGCAAATACAGAGGAATGCATCAATGGGGTAATAGTTTACTGAAGTTTAGTAACCCATAGAAACCAACCGACAGTAGAAGGAGGGCCGAACTAACTGACAGTTTGCAAACTGATCTCTTATCTCAGAAAATTAGAATGCATACGATTTTTAACACTCTGAAACACTCAGAAGAACTATTCCTTTATATGGGCAGGAGTCTTTATCAAATACCTTGTTTTCTGGGTAACTACATGGTTTTGGTATAGAATTTACTAACACATTTTTCACATTTTGCAAGCTCGCATTTACTTTTAAGTTCAAGCACTAAGATTGTTACAGTTACAGCTGCAATTATCATTAGATGAAAGTAGAGTTTCCAAACATGACATTAGTTTAAAATATTCAGATCTAGTTGTAAATGCCAACTTAAACCCCGATAAATAAAGTTACATTTAATAACCCTTTCTTAATGTACTATAGCTACATTAAAGTGAATAACATATATACATATATACTGTATCTATCTGTATCTATCTATTTGTATCTATCTATCTATTTATCTGTATCTATCTATCTATCTATCTATCTATCTATCTATCTATCTATCTATCTATCTATCTATCTATCTATCTATCCATCTCTCTGTATCTATCTATCTATCTATCTATCTATGGAACCTTTAGGTTTCCCACTTAGATTGTAAGCTCCTTGGGGCAGGGATCTCCAACCTCTTGTGTCAATCACAAACTAGCACTTAATTTGATGTATCCTTGCAATATTTTACTTATATTGTTTAATGCACTTTTCCCTTGTCTGTATTGTACTTGTATCGCTGAATTGTACAGCGCAGCGTAAATTTGTGGTGCTTTATAAATAAAATTATACATACATATGTATATACATACATCTATCTATCTGTCTATCTATATCTGTCTGTCTGTCTCTATCAATAAAAGAAATTGGGACAGGGTCATAAAATAATTTAGGATCAATGGAACTAAACGTTGAGATGTAAGTAAACTATTGGAAGTAGTGAACTGACGGATCATTGCCTCTTCTGTTTGTGCCTGACATAAAGAAGCTGTGGTATTTCCTGTTTATTTTTTGTGTATCGAGTTATTTTCCATGAGCCGGTGACACACTCACTGTAACAATGTACTCTGCGTACATTGTTACAATGTGTTTTACAACAAATCTGTTACCTTGTATCGATAGAACCATCTCGTATTTCACTAATAATTTTACTAGTTTACAGTTCAGTCTGATAACGCAAACCCTAAAAGTTAAAAGAAAACAAGATATTAAATCTGTTTTTTTCTTTTTCAGTTTGTTAGATAACAGCTGGCTTCATATTGGTTTAAAGTATATTTTGCAGTTACTCCTACCAGAGTCATGATAGAAACCTAAAAGGGATCTGTTTAACCTCCATCATCTATTATTATTATTTATAATATCAGTGTTAGCCATTGTTTGATTCAGTTCACGCTATGTGTTTTGTTTTTTTTATTTCAATAAAGGACCAGTATCACCCTAATACAAAAAGAGCCATGGCAGTTATTCAAATACAGCACTTGTAAAAATGTCTATCTATGAAGTTAAATTCATGAATTTCATAGCTTTCTGTCTTATCTTAACTGAAAGCAGTCATGTTATTAAACAAACCTCACCCAGTTCCATTGCTTTCTACAGAACTTTAAATACAGTAAATATAAAAAGTGAACTTTTACAGTATATGCAGAAAGTGGACCCTGATGCCACATCTATAAAGCTAAATAACTAAATATCTTTACTTCAAAGACACAATTTAGAATTTTTAGATATGCAAATTGAATATATAATGATAAATACATTTTACGACAATGAACACCTAAGGGAAAAATGTATTAAACTCTTTAAGACCACTCTTGTTCTTTCCGAGTTTACTGAACGAGGTCTCGCATTGTTCTCTTGAGTTTTTTAAATATTTTTGAAATCGAGTTTTTCAATCTCGATTTTTTTTTTTTTACATTTTCGATGGAAAGGTAGCCATACTTTACATTAGTAGCATGGCTGCCTTTCTGCCCAAAAATGTAAAAAAATAAAGCTCAGTCTCGAAAAATTTAAAAAATCTCACGAGAACAATATGAGACCTTGCTCGCTTAACTTGGAAAGACAGAGAGTGATCTTTCTGAGTTTAATAAATTTAACCCTAATGGGTTAATTCAGCAAAGTCTGAACTCACCTCGCGATCCTTCGATTCACCTCACCAAAATTGTTGCAAGTTTACTTCTGTCCTACAGGCGGACATCAGCGAATGCTTTAAAGCTACTCCAGTCACCTAGCGACCACTTGAGTCACCTTGCCGAGACTGGAATAGCTTTAAAGCGTTCACTGATGTCTGCCAGTAAGACAGAAGCGAGCTAGCAGCAATTTTGGTGAAGTGAATCGAAGGATCACGAGGTGACTTCGGACTTTGTTGAATTACCCTCTAAGAGTGTTTGCCAGTGGGACCAAAAGGTATTGGTTTACTGTAGCAATAAAAGAGATATCCAGCCAAAAGGCAATAAATAGCCAAAATACAGTTCTCTACTGAACAAACATTTCCCTAATACTAAAAATTTTGTAGTGCTTGCTGTTTTTTTGCTTTAAAAAATGGAATACTACAACTGTTTATCTGCTCTATCTCAATGCCATGAAGCTAGTGGCAATATTACAACTGCCCAGAACAGAACTAAAGTGCTGTGACTGATGCTTACCTCACGGTGGTATTTATAGAGTCTCCAAAGCTGTAATCCAGTCATCTTGGTGACATAACTTACAAATTAGAGGCAGACCAAAATTACAACAGGTATAATCAGTATATACCCTTCGTCAACATACCATAAACTGAGCATTCCGAAAACTCTTGTTAACAAAGACTGCAGAGACTAGAGCCATAAGCCACAGGTACTTACTAAAAAATTCTATAGACTAATGACTCAACATACCTGGAAAATCTATATACAGCACTACATAGTGGAACAGAAAGTAGCTGTAATATGGAAATTTTAGATCACTTTTAAAAGTATTACTTTGTTCACTAAAAAAAAAATCCATAACATCAAATCCTTGATATTCTTTATATAAAAAAAAAAAATCATTGGGCCTTTGTTAAAATGAAATGTTCAAGCCAGTAATTTGGGTCCAAGATGAAATAATTAATAGTTGCTGGCACATCTGATGGAACAATGATTTATTTTCGGAAGCTGATAAGACTGTCCTGATTATGGTTATTTTTGAAAGTACAACAACAACAAAAAAACTAGAGAAAAGATTTTGATTTCATCCGTATTTGGAGAAAAATACATCATTTTGCTTTTCAAGGCAAGTCAGCGCATTTAAAATGGACTACAATATATTGAGCTGATTTTATGATTAAAAGTGGGAAAAGGGTTTCTGCTCAGTGAAGATCTTTTAGGGTTTTGATAGTAAAAAATGTAACATACTTTGGGTATATTTATGAAGGGTTAAAGAGATTTGTAATGTTTTGCACCTGTAATTTTTATTCTTTTACAAGTTTTAACCATGCCAATATTATAGGGATGTTAAAGGGATATTAACAGCCTTGTATTTGAGTGTTTAAGTATGAAATATTCAATTTTTCTAAATTTATTTTCCAACAAGGTTCTATTTCCTTCTATTGCACAGGATTCATATTTCAAATACTGTGTTGATGGGCTCCTCAGTCTTCAGTGATAAAACATTGGGGCTATATTTTGTGTAAGTAGTTTTACCAACATTTATTTACATAGAAATACAAGTAAACCATAAGAACCACTTGAAAAATATATCTGCATGCATCTCATCATTACTGAGTTGTCAGCCTTATAAAGATAAAAGCCTGTATCTCATTAAAGGGGAACTACAGTCAAATTACATCTTTACATATGCAGTACTATACCTTAGTGAGAAGTGTTTCTCCCCAATAGTTGTTTCATGTGACGCAGAATGATTGAGTAGGCAGCACTGATAAACTCCTGCACCGGGAAATGGGTGTGTGACATGTACTGGCCAGTTTTCCATGAAAAGGTTCCCTCCCCCAGACATTTTTGCCCTACTTACTACTTAGCACATGTTCACAAGTCAGCTTTCCCTCTGTAATCTCCTGTATTCCAAGCTTAATTTATATGGCCAAAAGGTCATCATACTGCTTAACCAATAGCAGTCAGGCAGCTTTTTTTTCTCCTGTTGCCTGACTTGCAGAACAAAGGAGAGGGAGAGGAAAATGTCAACTTCTCAGGAAAAACTAATTAAGGGAAACAAATAATAAGTATTATTACTTCCCTGAACTTTTTTAAAACTATTTGTGTCAGCAATTGGCTTAGTATAAAGGAGTTTTATATGTATATGTGCAGTTATATCATCACTATATTGCCCCTTTAAGGGAGACAGGACTGTGTTGCTAAAAGAAGAGGGAATCAAAACCCCCAAAAATTTAAGTACATGTGTCCTATAGCTTATTCACAGTTAAACTAAATCATTTTCCAATAATCATCCACATTAGTTATCAGTATGCATGTTTTAAGGTACAAATAAAAACCTTGTTTAGATAGATCCTTTACAAGAAATGAGCATCTTTGCAGTCCATCTGGAACAGAAACAGGAGTCCCTCAATTCTCTAACCATTGAATGCATGGACTTTAACACTTATGGATGAAAAAACAAACAGTAGAAGAATGTGTAGAATGTGAATGTTGGTACTTATTATGCATATACTGCACCACAATTTGGGTGTATGTGTGTAGACATTGTTATAAAATGTAACCATTTCATATGCCTGAAATAATATCACTGGTCTGTTTATAAAAATGTACTCTTATAAGGCGAATATTTATCAAATAAAAAATTCAATCAAATAAAAATTCGACTTCTATATTGATATCAAATTAGCACTAAATAGGGCAAAAATATTGATATCTTTGATACCAATATTTATAAATCCACCTAAGACCTTTTTTATTGCCAAAGTGTTCGCCAGATTGAGGGTCACAAAAACCCATTATTCCCCTAAGAAAATAGTTCTGCAAAATGGAACAAGACTCCATCAAAAAAAGTGTAAAGTCTGGTGGATTTAGTGCATCAATATTTATCGATATCGTTCTTTTATATTGCTAAATTTTATTCTTCACTAAATAAATTGGTTAGAAATTGAAAATGCGTCAAACAGAAAATAACAGCGATAGTGCAGTGAACAGAGCACATAATTTAGCAATTCATCAAGTGTGGAATCTTTCGAAGTAGCAAATTCGTCAAGGTGTATTATTTTAAATCCCCCCATTTGACTTTGCCTGATCAAAGTGGTGGATTGGGGGCTGATGGAAGGGCTCCTGTTTGGCATAAGGCAACTGTACACGACCATGGAAAAAAACAACAACTTTTTCATTAGCAAATCTTGATAAATATGCCCCTAATCAAAAGTTCTTTGAAGGCTGTAAAACTAGACTGAATGGCTGCAATCAGCAAAGAGATATGCAAAAACAAGCAATGAAAATCAGTACTTTCGTTTTGAGGGTAAAACATGTACAAGTTCTGTCTAGAAAAAAACGAGCATGTTTATTCAAACAAAGAATACATTATTCAATTTCATTGTCAGTGACTTTTTAAAGCTCTGATTCTCAATTAACCCACATCTACAAAGCAGAGCACAGCAACGTACAGCCTTTATTTAGGATGAGCTCTACTAATACAAGGGAGATAAATTGGCAGGGTCACTTTTCCAGATTATATTTACTCTTGTGGCAGTGTAGGAGTTAAAGTTGCCCAGCTTCAGTCGGATGATTGACATTTGATTAACAACATTGTGGGTGCAGTCAACTGAACAGATGATGTTTTAACTAATAACTCCCACATACCAAGTCTAAACATCCTACTTTCTTGCTAATGTACAGCATTGGTTCTTTCTATTAATTTTAAGCGATATCCACATATATGACACTGTGTAAAGGACACCGATCTACACCTTTTCATTGGATACCCAATAAATATCAAATCAAGAGTTAAAGGCCTATTGATCTAAGGGAGTTTAACTTTTTTTTCCAACAGTTTAAAACTGGTATCTTACTGATAAAACAGCAATGTTAAATTCTAACTGCTTATTTAAGTCATCAGCCTGTTAAGACTAGGATTGCTAAACTGCAGTCATTGCTGCATAGCACAGGTTATCATAGGTGGTATCATTTTGGTTAGAGTAGGAAACACAAGCTTAGATTGGTCAACAAGAGAACCAAGAGTTCAATGGTCAACTTAATCTTTCTGGGCCTGTTCAAATTCCCACTTAAGAGTGCAGCTAAAGAACCGTTATTTTCAAATTACAATTAACCATCGCAGCGGTTCCAGTTAATCATCATACAAAGTTTAGTATTATAAGGAGCAACTTTTTGTACAGCTTTTCCATTTATCTAAAAATGTTAAGTCTCCGTCTCCATAAAAATGGCCTGTTATAGTTTCTCCAATGAAAGGAACTCCTATTGATAACTAAAGGCTTCTTAATTGAAGGCTTGCTAGGCAGGTTGTTCCTGGTGGAGGTTACTGTTGTTGATTGAGTTTTTAGAAAGTCATTGCTACAAGTTGTTAAAGTGTGATGTATAAGATAAAAAATAAAAATGAAGTCTACTGAAGCATAAAGCAACAAGATGTTTTGTATTGGAATTAATATAAATTTTTGTTCTTAATTAATCATGGAAAACCACTATTTCAATCACAATTTAATGACACTATTAATTTATTTTAATTTACCTGCTATAAGTGCATTGGGTTCCAGCAAGTAGTACCCATATCCATGTTAGATAATACTGTAGACTATGGGGGAACGAAATAGAATTAATCCCTTTGAGTGCAGTTACACTGAGGATTCTGGATACTGGGTTTAAAGGGTCCTACAAGTCTATAAAAATAGTCTTTAATATCCTTTTAAATGTTTGTAAATATCAAATACATCCTTTATATAACAGCATGTTGTGCTTGATAAGTCAGCTATATAAGATATTTATTACTTGCAAATTCATAGGAATTTTGATTACTTTGAAGTCAGATATGAGTTTTGTGTAACCCTAGGAAGCTTGAGTGAGGTGAAAGACTAATTTAGGGAGTTATTCTCTAAAGTCGAAATTGCCACATAAAGGATTGAATTTGCAAACTAAAGACAGTCGAAATAGACTGCTACTGTCTCAGGCACATCTTTATAATGAAAATATTGTTGCAGTGTCAACTTTACTATGGAAATGTTGTTGTACCCGCAACTCTAAAAATTGTCACAGTCGCAACTTTACAATGGGAGAATTGTCACAGTCGTTGGATTTGCTATGGGAATCACACTGATTGAGAATTCGACAGTCAAATTTGAAATTTAGACAATTAACCCCTAAGACTTTAAATAGAATATCTATTATTCTACATTCCAAAAACCGTCAGACTTAATTCTAAATCAGCACATGGTTTTGCAGTTTTCTGAACTTAAATTTATTAGTAAACATTCTGAAACAGTTTTTCACATCTTAACAAGTTTCTCATATTTTTCCCTTAATTGTGGCATTATTAAGCCTAATTATGTGTGGCTAATTTGTCATTAGATTGCAAATTTGTGGTGTTTAATTAAGGATGTCATGTAATACACAGTTAGAACTCTTTACTATCACCCCCTACAACAAAGGGGTTAATTACATTTCACCACTTCTTCCATCTTCTCCCTCTTTTTAAGGTTGTGTTCTTAACCTTTCTATCCATAAAACAAGAATCATAATAATTATTGAGTGAAAAAATCACTTTAGATACCTAAAGTATGTAGTTACACTGTGCCATTTATCCACTAGGCGTCAGTGATGGTCGATCTCTCTAAGCCAAACATAAGGTCTGCATTTTATACAAACCAGATTCCAGAAAAGTTGGGTCACTAAACAAATAGTGAATTAAAACTGAATGTGATGATGTGGAGATGGCAAATGTCAATATTTTATTCAGAATAGATCATGGATGACAGATCAAAAGTTTAATCTGAGTAAATGTAACATTTTAAAGGAAAAATATGTTGATTCAAAATTTCAGTGTCAACAAATCCCCAAAAAGTTGGGAAACGTAGCAATAAGTGGCTGGAAAAAGGAAATTGAGTATATAACGAACAGATGGAAGACCAATTAATACTAATTAGATCAATTTACAACATTTTTGGGTGTAAAAAGAGCTTCTCAGAGTGTCAGTGTCTCTGTGAAGCCAAGATGGTAAGATGGTCACCAATTCCACCATTGTTGCACAGAATGATAGTGAAGCAATACCAGAATGGTGTTACCCAGCGTAAAATAGTAAAGACTTTTAAGTTATCATCATCAACCGTGCATAACATCATCAGAAGATTCAGAGAATCTGGAACAATTGCTGTGCGTAAGGGTCAAGACCGTAAAACTCTACTGGATGCTCTTGATCTCTGGGCCCTTAAACGTCACTGCACCTCAAACAGGAATGCCACTGTCAAGGAAATAACAGAATGGGCTCAGGAATACTTCCAGAAAGCATTGTCATTGAGCACAATCCTCTGTGCCATCCGCCATTGCCAGCTGAAACTCTACAGTGCAAAGAGGAAGCCATTTCTAAGCAAGCTCCACTAGCTCAGACATTTGCACTGGGCCAGGAGTATTTTAAAATGGAGTGTGGCAAAATGGAAGACTGATCTGTGGTCAGATGAGTCACGATTTAAAGTTCTTTATGGAACACTGGGGCACCATGTCATCCGGACCAGAGAGGACAAGGATAACCCAAGTTGTTATCAACGCTCCGTTCAGAAGCCTGCATCACTGATGGTATGGGGTTGCACAAGTTCTTGTGGCATGGGCAGCTTGCATGTCTGAAAAGGCACCATTAATGCAGAGAACTATATTCAGGTTCTAGAACAACATATGCTCCCATCTAGACGTCATCTCTTTCAGGGAAGACCCTGCATTTTTCAACAAGATAATGCCAGACCACATTCTGCAGCAATCACAACATCATGGCTACATAGGAGAAGGATCCAGGTACTGAAATGGTCAGCCTGCAGTCCATATCTTTCACCTAAAGAGAACATTTGGCGCATCACAAAGAGGAAGGTGCGACAAAGAAGGCCCAAGACGATTGAACAGTTAGAGGCCTGTATTAGACATGAATGTCTATTTCTAAACTTGAGAAACTGGTCTCCTCTGTCCACAGACATCTGTTGAGTGTTGTAAGAAGAAGGGGGAAGCCACACAGTGGTATTTTTATTTATTTTTCCCTTAAAATGATACATTCTCTCAGTTTATACTTTTGATCTGTGATTTCTGTTCTATTCTGAATAAAATATTAGATGTTGGCACCTCCACGTCATTGCATTCAGTTTTTATTCACAATTTGTTTCGTGTCCCAACTTTTTTGGAATCCGGTTTGTAGTTTAAAACTTTGATTTGCCTTCAATTAGAGTTTTGGAGAATAATGCTTCCAGACAGATCAAACTTCCCCTTAACAGAACATGGTTAGATTTATCTCATGTGTAGGAGGTCAGTGGTACAGCCTTGTCTATCCCCCCTACTGTTTTATGTATTTTGAGTTAGTCCTCAGGGATGTCAGCAGGGATCTTTCAGCCATTTAAGGAGCTGCCCACAGGAATGACATCATCACACTGCCAGTTTTTTTCCAGAACAGGAAAAAAGTCATTCAGATTTGCAGCACAAGGTGAAACAGAGCTTCCAGTTCAATTCAGGGAGAGCTGATCCATTCTAGACAGGTAAAGGAGCAGCCTCTTCTAATTAGGTAATGTCAGGAAATCAGTGGAGGGCACAGCAGATCATGTGAGTGAGAGACTAGACACAGAATAGGCCCAAGTCCCAACAGGGGTGAAATAAGGGTGTAGTCCCATGGGATAGTGGTGGACATCCACAATCCTATTAAATTGTAATGCTCTTTTAAAGGTTTTCAGGGAGTGCTGGGAATGAAAGAAAAGTTAATTAGACATATCTTTGTACTAACTTTATAAATTAACCATGTACGACTAACAAGCTGCATTTTTAAGGTGAGCATTTTCAATAACTTCAGCTTTTCTATATAGCTTATAAAATATAGATACTTAGCTTAAGCATTCATATAATTAATCAACCTGGCGGACTTCCTCTGAAGCTGTAACAGCTCTTCTATCACTTATAGCTGTCTGAAACTGTACAACATAAACAAGTTGTGACCTAGCCATTGTTTAAATTGCCTCCCTTGAAAATGTTTCTCATTATGGGTAATAGATAACTGAAGGTGGGATTTTGATCCAGGGAATTGTTCTGATTGCCATATTCGAGTTGGGAAGGAATTTTTTTCCCCTTAATAATATGAGGATAAATGGCTTTTGCCTCATGGGATTTTTACCTTCCCCTGGATCAACATTGCAGGAAAATAGGCTGAACAGGATGGACTTGTGTCTTTTTTCAACCTTAGAAATGTTACTATGTTTTTATATATGAAACATTTTAAGCTGCCTGGTTTCTGACAAAGAGTGCTCTTACCAAGCTGCTGATCTCCATTATTCCTAAATCTGTCTTCATCCTTGATTTGCCTAAATCAATCCAATTTAATTTACATGCAGCTGTGATGTCAGAGGGAAAACTGTAAGTATATCTTCCAGTGGCTATCTGAATGATATTGTAGTAATTTTTATATTTTCAAATCAAATAGGAATCTTTAACAGATAGCTTGCATCTAAATGAATAAATATATGGAAAGTGGAATTATTAGCAATTAAAGAACTAAAGTCCCCTTTTCTTGTGTCAACAGAATCAACATTTTGCTCTGTCAAACTCCAGGATCAAGAATAAAATATTTCTTGGAGTGCCCGGTTAGTATGCAGCCATTTCACTGGCATTTTAGCACAGGAAGTGGCATATCAGTAGTAATCTACTGCATGAGTAGGACTGGGTCTAGTGCTTTGCACATGCACAATACAGCTACTGGGGAGATTATTGGGAAATTTCAAAACTTGGTTAAGCATTACCTCCATCTTTCTTAGATCATTGACTGCTGACCCTACCTTCAAATACTGCAGTAAGCCTTGCTTCTCTACTGAAGCCTAAATAATGATTGTATTATTGTCTAATTGTGCAACTTTGTTATTTAACAGATGCTGTGAGCTCCAGAAAGTATCATTCAGACTTTAGAGGGTGAGTGACTTAAAAGAAGAGTATGTTTCTTTGCAATCATTGTGTATATGTCTGGATTTTTTTTAGGAATGTTCTCACCTACCCCTGTGGAGCTTATGATTTAATCTTGCTTACACAGATAAACAAATACATTTACTTAGTAAGTTTTTGATTGAGAGAGAAAACTAGAGCACTCAGAGGGAACCTACACAAGTACATGGAGATGATGCAAAAAAGAGTTGTCTGGAAGGGACCAACCTTCTTCAGAACCTGAAATTGAGTTGAAGAGCTCTTTTAATTGTGAAATGGTCGTCCCATTAATAAAGGCTGTGGAAAAAAACATGGATCTAGAATTTGTAAAATATTCTCAAAGAAAATGTTTTCTTTCCACGAGAGAACTACTAAGACCTGGGCTACCACCAAAAGTCAAAGCAGTTATCACAAAGTGAGAAATCATCAGGCACCATGGAGAGAAAGCAAGATTTAGGGGGTAATTCAGCAAGGTGCAAACTCACCTTGCGATACTTCGATTCACCTCACAACAGCGCACATCAGCGAACGCTTTAAAGGTATTTCAGTCACCTCGCGACCACTTGAGTCACCTCGCGAGACTGGAATACCTTTAAAGTGTTCGCTGATGTGCGCATGTAGGAGAGAAGCCAGCGCGTAACCATTTTTGCGAGGTGAATCGAAGCATCGCAAGGTGAGTTCACACTTTGCTGAATTACCCTCTTCATTGTTTAGAAAGCCTACTGTCTTGAGGAAAGTCATCACAATAAAGTACTTTTAAAAATAGGAGGGAAAAGAGACAGCGTTCAAACATGGTGTTAAAAAGAAAGGTGTTAATCGGGTGTTATAAAAGAAACAAGTTCTGACAAGGCTCATTTTTTTCTGCAGGGGTGTAAGGCCAGCAGTTGTGCATAGGAGGCAGACTAAACTCCTTTTTGGATGCTTGGATTCAATCAACCATGGGTAAGTGGATGCTGAAAGTTTTGTGCATATTAGCAGCAATGTTGAAGAGTAAACATGAATATGAAGAGGATCATAACAACTGTGTCTTAAAGCAGCAGTCAACAGTAGATCGATGGCAGTGGATTGACAGGTATTTCCCCCTCCCCCCTTAGATCTCCCTTAACATACATTTGCCTTACAGAAACAATGAGTAACACAGAGATAAAAAGCCATGAATGAGAGAAGTCCACAAATATATACAGTATAAGTAGTTAAAGATGCATTGTTTATATATTGCATCAAATCTACCGAGTATAGATTTGTTTTTCACCATGTTTCCGGCAGCATTGCCTCAAATACGTTGCTGAAATTTTTGAACAAGGGGAGCTTCTGAAAAATATTCCTGTGTACTTGTGCAGCAAGAATAAATATGGATTAGGTCTGACAGAAGAAAAAAGGCCAGGTGAGACCAGATTTTAAAAGTAAAATTATGTGTTTGAAATGTAAAAGAATATTAGCTTAACATTTTCAAGCTATCAGTTCTAAGGTCACAGTCAGCACAAGCGGAAACTTCAAAAAAGGCAAACGCTAACTAGATTTCACACTAGATTTCATTTTACTTGGCATTACAGAAAAAAAAAAATGCAGGTATTAAATTGACTGTTTCTTGCATGCAATAAGGTTAATTAGGAGCCAAGGATAGAAATTGGTGGAGACATAACACTTCTGGACAGTTATCAGAAATCTCCAACTTTTTCACAATCCTAAATTGCATTGAAATGTTGACGTTTAAAAAAAAAATGGTATTTTTGAAAGAGAATGATTATTTTTTTCCCCCAGACAATATTCAGGTACTTTATTTTTTTTTCTGTATTTTGAAAAGACCTTAAAATGTGTTGCTTCAAAGCTCATTTTTGGAAGAAGCATTAAAATGCGTCATTTTTCTAAAAGTCTGATTTTCTATAAAGCGTTAGCCCTAGATGTATCATTGTCTCAGCTGCGCCCCATGAAAAAGGAGAAACATCCCCAAAATGGGACACATCCTCTTCACTTACCAAGTTAAATGGGGTAATGTCCCCATAGGCAGTCCTTTTAAGGTGTCTAGTCCTTTATTCATAACATTTGTTCAAAGTGTATCATGGCCTATTCATGTAAGTCAAGATCAAATTAGTTGAGAATAAGTTCTTTGGAAACCCAGTATTATTTTAAAATCAGTCATGAGTCAATGCTGATTTTTAGTAAAAATAAAATGCATTGTATCGCTTGCTCCATGTAGGTGTTTTATGAGCAGTAAAGGAAAGTACTGATTTGCCAAATCTGTGTTTAAGTTGCCCATTTCAAAGCCCAGTGATTTCTTTTTAAAGAAAGATGAAAACTGGCAGAACTGGAGGATTTCTAAAAGGGCTATTGAAGTGGTGGGTTATGATGGATACAGAAGTAGGCAGATCTGTAATGTTAATGTGAGATAAGAAATAAGAAGGAATGATCATTTAAATATTTTCTGCAAAAGTACGTTTTTTTTTGTCAAAACACAATTAGGGAAATTCATCAACAGGGGCAATCATTTAGAGAGAAAATCATTTACTATGTAGAATCCCACAGCAAACCAATCAGACGTTGGCTTTTATTATTCTTACTGCCCTATTCTAGTGTATGCTTTCTGCTGATTGGTTGCTATGGGTTATTAGGCCTCTAAAAAGATAGCTCCTTTTAATGAAGTTCCCTGACTGAAGTTCTTATAGATGCTTCAGCCTCAAGAACATTCATATTGGCATGGTAGGGACAAGTGATGAATCCGTTTCCATCCATTAAAACAGTAAGTAATCAGAGGAATCATATTAAAGAACAGTTATAAACATGGTGATCACATGAAAAACAGGCATTGCCCATCACAAACGCCTCTTCAGTGGCTGGATTTCTCTTCTATCCATTCACTCTTGACTCAGTATATTCACCTGTGTTCCACCAGGACTTTTCAGGAGAGTATTGCTGTCCTGCAATATGGTTATTTTACCTTCTCCTCAATAGACATGGGTGGGTTTTCAAAGGTTTAACTTGATGGACCCGATGTGTTTTTTAATGTTATCTGCTGTTTTGTTTTCTTTTTACTTTATTTTTTATGTACTTGCTTAAAGGTTTGCCTTATGAACTTGATGTGAAGTTTAAAATGTGAAACCAACTTTCATTTAAAATGGTTACAAATGTTAAAATGCTATTTTTGAATGAATGGATTTGAATAATCTTCTTACTTCTAGGGTTAATGAAAATCTGTAGTTTTCCAATTTTAGCGTGAAATGTCAAACAGGTATAAAATAAAATAGAAAAAAAAAAACCGAGTTGCTCATATTTTCATGACAAATGAAAGCCAATTTCTCTTCAATATCTGGCAAACCTCCACTTCATTTTCCTAGTTATTTTGAGATCTGTCAAATTCCTTTGTGCATCCTACCTGCCCTGGTTAAGGAGATTAGCAGCTTGTTGTATCTTTTCATCCAATAGAGTCTTAATTTAAGAAGGGCTTAGATGTATTTAAAATGCATTTCTGAAAACCTTCAATCTTCTTATCCTCTGGATTCATTTTGTTATCCAGTCTCTACATGATATGAAAATTCAAAACTTTTATAGAAAAATACAAAAAAAAAAAAAAAATTATAAGATATATTGAAAAGGTGAAAAGAGGGGGTAAGTAATTAGTGAGTTCACAGAGTTCATAAGAAAAGTTAAAATGAACTAACGCATTACTTTTTATGTTAAGATTTCACAAGACAAATCTTGCCTATGTTTTAATTGCATGTGACCCAAGCAGTCCCACATTGAAATGAAGTGGTGTAAAATTAAAGATGACAGACTCTCAAAACAAGTCTTGTGATCTTGATTAAACTACAAAGACCACACTTTCTCTCTGCTGCAATTCAGATATGATAGGCTGTTTTATTTGGGGAATTGCCTCATTAATGTTTCTTTGACTAGACATGTTTATCATAAAATATACTGAATATAGTGCTATCATGCACAGCTAAATAAAGAATAAAGGCAAGTTCTAAACAGAGAGATCTGAAATAGCCCCAGGACCAAACAGTTATTTCATGTATTTTTTCTCTGTGCTGAATTACAGGCAGTGAACATAACTGTTTATAATGCAAATAAACAGCAAACTATTGATGATGCCATACGAATGTTAGATTTCTACATACCTTGAAAGAATCATGGTGTTAAAGAAAAGCCACTTTTATCCTTTTGGGTTGATTGGTAGAAATTATGAACTTTGCTTTCTTAAAGCAACTTTATGCAGAGACAGCATAAAATGATATATGTATAGTAAATGCATGTGGGTTAAAGGGGGTGCATTAATAAGATGTGTTACTTGTTATATATGGTCTATTGTCTTTATTCGGGTTGCGTCATTCAGATTTCCTATATCTGAAGCGCTTTTCTTCAAATACAGGAAAAAATTTTGTGGTGGTAATTTTGTAAGATTAAAACTTCTAGGGGGTAATTCAGGAAAGAGCAAAGTTACCTTGCGATGCTTCTTATCAGTTTGCCGAGACGGGTGCGCGCTCCATGTTCTCCTGCAAGCGAAGAGCAGCGAACGCTTTAAAGGTACTTCGGCGAGGCGACTTGAGTGGTCGCGAGGTGAGCCGAAGTACCTTTAAAACATTCGCTGATCTCCGCTTGCAGGAGACCAGGGAGCGCGCACCCGTCTCGGCAAAATGATAAGAAGCATCGCAAGGTAACTTCGCTCTTTCCTGAATTACCCCCCTAGTGTTTAAGTGGGGAATTTACGATTCAAACCCCACTCCTAAAACCACAATGGATGTAAGGAATATGAACAATGTTGAACTGTCTTACCAGGACAAATGGAAATCTCTCTGGTAAAAGCCTAGTAGATATAGTAATTAGACTGAACCAGATGGGAAAACTAACAGCAGCGTGGCTGCAAGTAGATTAAAAGTAAATTCTTTAAATTACTGAACTACAGAGTCATTTTATGACCCTGGTGGAAACACTTATATATTCTGTTTGTGCCTCTGAATTTCATAGTGGTATGATATGTAAGTCAATGGGAAACTACTTGCAACATTTTGTAACTGCATAAACATGTGTTGGTAAAACAGACACAGTAGCATTGCTGTAAGGGTGAACTGAATTATGGCTGGGGGGGGGGAAGTATAAAAACTATGTACAATGAAAACATACCAGTAGGTGGAATGCCACAATACATTCACAGCACTGTACCTCTTAAACTGGTGAGATTCCTCCCCCGGATAGAGTCTGATACCTTTCTATACTGTGAAACATAGCTGTAATTCTTAAATCAATTTCTTCCACTTCCAAACCTTGGGTGGTTAATGAAATAATATGACTTCTGTTCAGTGAAGTTATGTGAATAGGGAAGTACATGTTCCTGTGGAGGATCATTCACTTTTAAAACAGTTTAAATGTACAAGAAAGAAATAGTTACTCTCTATAAATTGTGATCTGGGAAATTGTGGCTTGTAACTTGTAAAAAGAAATAATTGGGTTTTAAACCATAACTGCACTTTATACTTTTGCTGGTTATGGTTTATATAGTCACCTTAGTGGCTTAGGGATTGCAGAGAAATCCACTAGATGGGGCTTATCTAATAGGATGTCCCTGAGTGCAGCAGACAGCTGTAGCAGCAGAATAACCACACAAAACTACACAATCATCTTTGCTTGACAGCCTAGCTCCTCCATGTGATTTTGTTCTGGTGCAGTGACTGCCTAAGAAGTTTAAGACTGAGGCATGGTTATTGCTAAGGAATGCTTTTCACTGTAAGTGGGTTTAGAGCTGGGGTTATACCTAATTACTTCCATAGGGAAATAATTGGGTTTTAAATCATAACTGCACTTTTGCTGGTTATGGTTTATATTGCCATGAATGTGGCTTGGGGGTTGCAGGGACATCCACTAGATGGGGCTTAATTAATAGGCTGTCCCTGAGTGCAGCGGACTGCTGTAACAGAAGAATAACCACATAATCATCTTTACTCGATACTATCGAGTGATGAAGGTTATCGACACGATTATTGTAAAATCATAGAATCATCGAGAACACCTGATAATTGTAATAATCGTGCCGATTTTACATTTTCTCGATATCATCGATCAACAATAGTAATTAGTAACACTGAAAAAAACTTTTTTGGCTATACCTTAATGCAGGGGTCTGCAAATGCCGGACCATGGATCACTGCTGGTCCATGGCCCTCTTTGGAACCGCGCCGCACGATGGTGACACGAACACAGGCACATCACCATCGTTTGGTCAGCAACATGAATTGTTCCACCCACCCTCCCAACGGTCAATCAAACCATTGCTGCATCGAAGAACTGGTCCAGCAAAGGTTAGGGACCGCACTACATTTTGGACCAAAGGCATTTATTAATATCATAAGGACATTAATAGGGGGTTATTCATCAAAGTTTGAATTTTTTTGTAGATGCATGAATTCAAAACAACTCACCACTTCTCCAGCTTTGCTTTTTCCCCTTCGGCATTGGATTTACACACCTCTTCACATCTATATAGCACAAATGTGACAACGCCATGGCTATTTATCATGTGTCAAAGTCAATTTGCCTAAGGTGTATTGGCATGAATTTGGCTAATATTATCTTTTGCCAAATGAAAGGAACACATTAGGAGAATTACGGCAATGTCATCTCACAACATTTCACTCAAAATGCTTCCAAAATAGGTTGACCAATCTCCAACATCAGCTGGGAATTGTCTACCACTGAAAAGATTGTAAAAACAACAGTTGTCATTTTGGTGATGAAAATTATGACCTTTCATGACAACTTATACTGGCAGTATATAGAAATTAAAATAGATTGTTATGGTAGTATTGGTATTGCCTTATTTAAACAGACATTGTTGTAAAGATAACATCACTTCACTACAATATGCCTATTTAGATTGAATTTATTACAAGACATTACCGCTCTAATTCGCCTGTCTGCTCACAGAAAACACTACGTGACTCTTTCCCACATCATAGCGTGACTACACACGTAAGTGTAAAGGCAGAATTGTCTACAATATAAAGGGGCATATTGTTATTATGTATGGGGAATTCACAGTGCCAGACAAATTGACTATTTGATGATTTAAAACTCCAGCAGAGGAATTCAATAGGAATTATGAGGGGTATTTTAAATAAGGTGGAATCTGTAAATATGAAAAAATATTGCTATTTTCTTCAGCCTGAAAATAGAAATAAGCATGGATTTCACTGAGTTATAGTAGTCCCATATTCACTAAAATTCTATTTTTCACTACAGCTCATTTTAATTAAAGCAACTGTCAAAAGAAACTGAAATGCTTAATAATAAATCTATGTCACTCGCTTTCACAACAGGTGAAAGAAAAGCAGTCATTGGAGGATAACACAGGATAACAGTAATACTTTAGTATTGCTGTTATCCTTAGCACCCCCAACGTGTTAAGTAGAAGCATCCTATTAATAGCTTTCATCAAAATGTTAAGAAACATAGAAAATTATATTAAAAACCCAAAACACCAAATCATTAATTTCACTAAAACATGACATTTGTTGGTATCTGATGTAATCTGAAGCAAATGTATGATGTCAGACAATTCACTGAACTCTGCTGTGAGATGACAGCGATCTTCTCTTGAACTGATCAAGATCACAGCTGATTTTTATAGACCATTAAAACATGATAGGCTATCAGCAATGACACACAACATCAAAGGTAGTCATGCCAAATATCTTACTGCCTGCACGCTACTTTCTAAAAAGATTTTACTATACGGAAAGTTGCAAGTCACATTTTTTGAGTTGATGTCAATGTATGCGCTTTCATCTTAACTCATTTTAGTTTAACTCTTTTCATTTCATATATAGGTGATTTTGCATAAGAAAAAAGGATATGTGATCGTTTTCACTCACAGTTAAAATCCCTTGATCATCCTATCTTCAACCAGCAAAGCAAATAGAAATATCGAAGAGAAGTGTCGCATGATAATTATTAAAGGCTTTGAAGGAAAGCTAAACATATTTTTCTGTCTAAAGCAAAGAACACAATCAGTAAACTTTAACTGTATCATTGTACAGTGGGTCATAACTAAACTTTCTGGTGTGGTTGGTCATATAACTGACTGAAATACGGGAATACACAGCCACCCATTAATAATAAGCTGAAGGTGCTGCAGCCATAAATGTGTGATTTTACTCAGAAAAGGAACGATTCTGCTGATGGCCATTTAGGAAAGGTTATCATCTGTAAGCACTACTAGAACTTTCTCTCTCTTTCCACTTGTGTTGCTTTAGATGAATTTCACTGGATTTGTTTTTTTCTGTTTGCAGATATTATACATAGGCAAGGTTCTCACTTGTACATGACCTACAAAAACAATAATCAAACAGATTCATTAAATGTTACCATAAGACTATTCAGAACCACCACTGCAGTGATATCTTTTTTAAATTATTTTATCAATCACGTGTATTTATGAATGTCAAGTAAAGGTATAGCACTGTGTAAAGGAGCAGATCAATTGCACTGGTTGGCGAACATGATTAGAAACACACTGGGGTAATTATCAAACGTTGCAATCTTTCCAAAAGTCTAATAAACCAAATCAACCAACCAAGCCAAAAAAAAAAAAAAGAGAAAAAAGGGAGACAGAGGTAAAATCAAACTACAAAGCAGAATCTTTTGGATATATACACTAGGAATATTTGCATTGATAGGACATAACGAGGAGTTTAGTTTGTCTTACCACACAGTAAACAGACCAATGTTAGAGCAATTATATCTTCCTGATTGGACACGGTCCTTTCAATGGATTTAATGTTTTATAGGACTAAAATTTTATCTTTCCTACAGTTACCTCATTAGTCACAGGAATGAGGAAGACTCATTTATCATCAAACCTGTTACTCCTTATCCAAAGAAATATGTCTTTTCCGTAATTAAATCATAAGAAAGTATTGATTTATTTCTCTTATTTGGAAAAGAAAGAAACAAACTTTGGTGACTTCTGAAGCTGTTTCCATCGATACGTACTTTTCCTTGTAGTTTGCTCCATTGTTTCTTTTTAAATCAGAGACATGCATCTTATCTTTAGAGTGACTTCAATGTACTGATTAGTTGCTTTGGTGACATGAGTTTAGGACAGTTTGGGAAGAGTTTTGTCACTGCAGTTCATTTAGGTGTTGGTTTCAGACAATAAACTACCTATAACTGTCTTGTTTGATCTTCTGCATTTCTCAGTCTTTCTAACAGCAATAATCAGGCAGAAGGATGAAAAGACTGATTTTCAGGGAATTAACATGATAAGCAAGAACATAAAATCAATCCCAATCCTTGTGAGGCCGTCTCTGATTGCTTTGAACTGTCAAAAAATGGCAGAATCAAATGGAAAGTGCTTGAGGTTACAGGAGTGATTTGTTCAAGAAGAGATCGCTAGAGCAATTGACACAGCTCTTGAGACAATAATTGGGTTATCAAAGCGAAAACAGTCCAAGTACCACAGGGGTAAAGACACATTTGCATTGAATTTTCATACAGCCAGGCACACCTAGATTTAAGAGCACCCTTTTTTTTTTCTACATATACTTGAAGATAAAAAGGACATAAAATTGCACCATTATCTCTGAAAGTTTACTTTTTAAAACATTTTACTTTTCATTACATCAGTAAAACTTTTAAGAAACCTTTTAAAAAATACATGTACTCTGTAAAATGATTAAGTAAGATTTTCAGTTGACATAGAAAAGAAATTGTTCTCCTTACTGCAATTTGTAACCTCAGAATAAATGCTTCTTTAATTATTTATTAGGAATGACAGTACAGTACAGAAGTTTAAAATAAAAGATTCATGTTATTAGACCTGTGCATTTTGACTTAATAGTCAATATAGGCACAAAAATAACCAAGAGCAGTGGCCACAGCAAACAGACAATTATTTTCATTATTCTGGTTTGCACCTCAGTTATAAAAGTTAATGGCTAATTGGTTGCTATGGGTAACTGCACTTAGAAACTTTTTTCAGCTGTGCAGAAAATTGAACAATTAAAATGATTAATCATGCAATTTTTTTATTACAAAATAGAATAGTACATCTATTATTTTAAATATGAAGTGTATTGGGACAGTTACAGTAACATTTTATTAATATTCTGTTAAAGTCTGTCTTTAAGCTGAATCTCAGCTAGGTCAGGTTCTTGTGATGCCTAATAAAGCTGTTGAAATGGTCCCTCTGTATAAGAGCATGTACGCAACCATCTACTATTGCCCTAAAGCTATAACAAAATAAATACTGAGGGCCTAATTCAGCAAAGTCCGAATTTGC
>WMED01000700.1:0-12532 GCA_019650415.1 Pipa parva
AGAAATATAAGGCCTCCTCTGAAAATAAGACCTAGCTGCAGTAAAGTACAAGAAATATACCATACCAGTACAGTGACCCGAAAATAAGACATCTCCCGAAAATAAGACCTAGCGTATCTATAGGAGCAAAAATGTATATAAGGCACTGTCTTATTTTTGGGGAAACACGGTAACTCTCACAGATATATTCTGTGCAAATTGTTCCATGAACCATTTTAAATAGTCTGCATCTCCTTGGGAATCCCAGACTATCAAACAGTAAATGATGACAGAATTTTTATTTTACTGGACCAGCTTGACTGTCTATTTGTATCTGCCTTATTGTTGTGTTAACACCATGATCCTATACATAAATATTTGAACTTTTAGCTACCATTTTGTCATGCCAAAAAAAAGAGACATAATTGTCTTAAAAGCTTGCAATCGATATTAACCTTTGTTAGCCAATAGGGATAACACTGAAACTACTTTCAGGGCTTTCTTATTTATCCATAGTTAAGAGATGGACTTTCACTTTACACTTCAGCTTTTACTTATCTCCTTCCTGAGAAGTATCTCTGTTATATTTCATTGGTTAATAGTTACTGAATTAGAAGAATAGTTTTGTATATTATCACACTTCATTTATAAAGCAGTGCTTTTTAACATGTTATATCAATTGTCTGAAGACCTCTCATCTCAAGTTATAAAATAATCTTCTCCCAAATAAAAATCGTATTTGTAAATATTTCTATAGCCTATATCTAACCCATTAATCCATGTAACATCTCATTAGTGCTGCACTGCTGTTTATCTGAGCTAGTGGTAATTTCCTTCTTTTTGATCTTGACCATCTTGTTACTTTTTGTATTTATATAAATGGAAATTGTTTCAGTGAAATGGAAATAGCAGCTGCAGCTGGGAATAGTCAGAGGCTGTTTAATCTGATCCAAGATACCGGAGGTCGAAAGACACCAGTAAGTGAAACAGTATGTGATAAGGGTGGGAACCTCAATTTCAGCAAGGAACGCTGACTAGGACGTTGGGTTGAGTTCTTTAAAGAACAATTCAGCTGGCCCGCTGCCATGACACCTCTCCCTGATACACCGACAGAACCTGAATGTTAATCCTCCAAAAGACGTAGAGGTTAGAAAATGACTGCAAGCCTTGAAATGAGGTACGGCAGCTGGACCAGACAACTTACCTCCAGCTCTATTTAAGTATGGAGGGGATCCCTTAGTTAAGGCACTGACTGATCTACTATCCAATATTTGGATAGAAGAACATATTGCTGCACCATGGAATGAGTCCACCATAGCTCCTATTTTCCAAAAGGGTTTGTGCAATAACTGTAGCGATCACAGAGGTATAAGTCTAATACTGGTCGCATCTAAACTCTTAGCTTCTATTATGTTGCACCCTCTAATGTCCAGCTGAGAGAAAACCATTAGGTAGGAACAGGCAGAATTTCATCCTGGTCGAGGATGCATCGACCAGATTTTCATTCTTTGATAGGTAATGGAGTCACTCCACATATACAGACACCCAACAATCGCTGTGTTTCTAGGCCTTATGGGAGCATTCAATTCGGTTAACCACACACTGTTACTCCAAACCTTATTGAGAAAAGAAACGCCAGTAAAGTTCATCAACCTTTTCAGAGCCTTGTACTCAAACACCATCAACTGAGTGAGGGCATACGGGCAACTGTCTGATACCTTCAAAACCATTAGTGGCGTTCATCAAGAGTGTCCAGCTTCACCATTTCTATTTAATTTCATAATGGATGAAATAGGTTTGCCCTCGAATGACTATACAATAGAGGAGTCAATTTGGTACCTGGGGGATGAATCTGTTACTTGGAATACGCAGATCACATAGTATGCCTTTTTAAAACAGTCAAAAGTGTTCAGGCTACATTGGACAGACTCGAAAAAGCTGTCCTCTCTAAAGGGATGTTTTTTGCTCCATCGAAATGAAAAATACTCTTGCAGGACTGGCCTTCATCTCCACCTTCTCTATCTTTAGCTGGAAACCAACTAGCTATCAGACAGCTTCACCGATTTGGGAAGCAGCATCTCAAATAACGGCTCGATGGAGAATGAGAAAAATTCTTGCATACTCAAAAGCTAAAGTCGCCTATGCAGGTTTAAGGCACCTATGATGCAGAAAAGATAGGTCCTTTCAAGTCAAGGGTCGCATCTACAATGTGACCGTCTGTTCAGTCCTCCTGTACAAGTATGGTACATGGATGATGTACACGTAAGAATTGTTACCTAGAAGTATTTGACCATAGTTGCCTTCATAGTCTAGCCAGAGTAAGTTTGAGCGATTGCATTAGTAAGTACAAACGATGCAGAACTCCGGCACTCCCATAAGATGAAAACGTGTGTTTTATTAGCTCATATTAAAATCCAAATATCAAAAAAATAAACAGACAAGTCTAAAAACAAAAGGCACCCTCTTTAGAGGGTGCCTTTTGTTTTTAGACTTGTCTGTTTATTTTTTTGATATTTGGATTTTAATATGAGCTAATAAAACACACGTTTTCATCTTATGGGAGTGCCGGAGTTCTGCATCGTTTGTACCTACTGCATTGGCCTCCAACTCCGTGGCACCCGTTTCTTTATACAAATCAATGGTATGGTGGTTTGAGCGTACCGTGTTTGTTTCTTCGATTGCATTAGTAACACTCAAGTGAGACAAGAGCGTCTTAGGTCAAGATTTAGAAGAACTTTCCATGTTGCAATGGATACAAATCTCAAGACTCCATTGGCTAGGCCATGTGTTGCGTACAGAACACTCCTCTACCAACTTGAGTTTTGTTCTTGATTCCAACCAAAGAATGGAAAATTGTGTTGACCAGGATGGTGTTTTTCATCTTACTTTTTGTTAGGTCCAATCTCTACCCATTTTTTACATTAATCTTTTCTTTCTTTCAGCCATTGAATGTGTGGCAGCCAGCACTGGTATTATATGCCTCTGTTTTGCTATAAATGAATGAATGATCAGAAATAAACAGTTTCAATCTTTTACAGTAGACTCTAACAGAAGGGCTGAGCATTTATACTCTGCTTTAAATAATGCTTAATGTTGGAACCATTTTTTCATACCTTCCCAGGCAAACTTTTATGTAGCAATCTGTAAGATTTAAAAAATGTTGGGAAACTGCTTGGCAAGCCTGCATTCCAGTCATAAACAAATTGTCTAGCTCTACCAAAGAAAAACTGGCCATAATAATGGGGCATTTGTACTTTACATAAACACTGGTTTAATCACCGTTTCAGTGTCACAGACCCAGGGAACACACAAGGGGTTTATGATGGAACTGTTACCACTAGAGTCACTATAGTGACCCCAGAGTCTGTTACACATCTAAAAAGCAAAAAGGCATAATAAACATAGAACACAAAGGGAAACTGGTGCAATGTGGTACAACTCTAGAGGTATACTGTGGCAAAGTGCAGGAAAACACACCCACTAGAAGAAATAAAGTGTACTAACAGGTGTCTGGAAACCACAAACAGACATAGGGTTTAACATGGATCCTCTGTACCACAGCAGGAGTTGGCACTAGATAACACCAAGGTGTGGAGTCTTAGGAGGCCCTGGTCTTCACCCTAAAACCCCTACAAGGGGGTATGGCCTTTGCAGCAGGGGATCTCCTGGGTCGCAGCTCTCAGGTTAACCGCAACCCAAGTGGCAGCTGGATTGACTCATGTGGGAACTCTGGAGGAGGCCTGGATCAGCTGAACTGTAAAATAGTAGGCTCATGCTTAGTGCAACATAGTACAACAGTACTCACAGAACCTTTAGGTAAACTCTAAACTATAACTCACAGCACCATATGATTTAAATCATGTTTAGATTACACCGATTTATATAGGGTCAAAAATAAATCTTCTACATTCAAAAATATAAAGTGCCACACTTTGAAGTGTTTTTCAGTTAGGTTCACCTTCCATTAGAGATTTATATCCAAATCCTTTTTTGGGAAATTTTTGACTGTGGCTAAATGACAGTGACAACTTTATAGTAAATAATGTGTTTTTGCCAGCCTAGAGCAGGCAAACACTTTTAGATGATCAAATTTGACTAAGTAGCTTTATAAATAGGCATAAAATGGTAATATCAAATTACTACTATTTCACAATTATTAACCAGTCAATAAGTTTTCAACTTTTATAAAAATCCCCCAAAAACAGAGATTAGTCAAATATGGACATATCTGATATTTCATAGAAAATGTATCTAAGTTATAGCATAATAATTATAAAAAAAATTCAAGGAGATGGAAGGAGCCATATTTTTTTTTAAACTGTTGTCAAATATTTTAAATCTTACCTTTGGGTCAAATTTAGATCAATATTCACAAAATAAATATTTACAGTCTAGCAATGGATCATTGGCTCAGAATAATGCAGTTTGTCAGCATGGCAGTCATATTGCTAAGGAACCCATAAAGGTTCAAAAACATGGTGTAAGCATGATAATTATATAAGTTTATAATCAAGAAAGAGGGCTACAATGGTGTAGTAAATGAAGGAGCAATAACTTCTTTACTATAAGGTTGTTCCTGTTTTTGTTGGTTATGTAGTAGGTACCAGAGGTTAGTTTAAGTCAACTAAACTGGTCTTACTTTTTGTTTGCACTAGAGTGGATTCAATTCCATGACACACTTGCCTACAAACTGGACTAGGCAGAGTTATGGCACAAGGAGACTGCAGCATTAATAATAATCTACTCTCTTGCCAATTGAGTATGGAAGAGGGTTTAGAAATCACCTGCATGTTAAGCAGTCATGCAGATCACCACATTAAGGCATTGGTCAATAGTCAAATATGTATTTATCTCTAGTCAATTGGGCAAAAAGATCTTGGTACCTTGCACAGGATGGGCTGTGCCAGTGCTCTTTAGGCGGATATCACATTTAATAAGGAGAAGGTACAAGGCTATTTAGTTAAATATCTCCCTTCATTGAGGATAGGGGAAGAGGAATGTCAAGATATTTACTCACAGAACAATATTTACTAGGGGAACTCCATTCCCACATTAGTTTGTCTTACAAGAACTCTGACCAGTATATGTGCTAAACTGTACTCTTCAGAAAGATATTAATGAAAATATACTACAGAGTTTGTGTTTTTATAACTAATGGCACTGTTTGTTTGTTTGTTTTTTTTTCTTATACCAGTCTGTACATAACTATCAGGGCTGCTTTTTCAACTTCTATAAAGCTTATTTTGTCATTTGAAATAACCTATTGGGATATCATGATGTAGTGATAGTAGTTTCTCAAAAACACTTTACACAAATATATTGGGTTTTCTTGTCTGGTCTTACTTTCTTTTGCTGAAATGATACAAAATAAAATAACATAACGAAATGTCCTTACCTACATTTATATTTAATATATGTGATTTGCCATTTTGCATATCTTTTACATTCTGACCCACTCGTGTAAATATGTATGAAGGAATTCTATACCTGTGAGGCAAAGTCAACCTTTGAGCAGGTCTGAAAAATAAAGCATAAGATTGATAGTGTAAAGTGAATCTCTCACCTGCCATAGTTAAATACTTATTGGCTCAGGGGAAGATTAAGTCCTTTTAGAAGCTTGCTTTAACCGGGATAATGAATTCTCCCTGATACTTAAAGGCAGTGACACTGCAGTACATGCCCTTGAATAATCTTATTCTCTAATGGCATTACCTTATATAAAAAAAAAAAACAAAAACTATCCGTACACTTTCTTTAAAACGTTCTAGAGATTTTGATAGTACTGATACATATGGAAGTCAATATAACTATTTCACAGTCAATACAGTAGAGAATCCTTTTCAAGTGTAGAGAATCCTTTTCAAGTGTGGAGAATAAACACTTTTTTTTTACAATCTTGAGAGGATTAGCTTAATGAAGAAATTTTGATTGACAAG
The DNA here is from genome assembly GCA_019650415.1 of Pipa parva. NCBI lineage: Eukaryota > Metazoa > Chordata > Amphibia > Anura > Pipidae > Pipa > Pipa parva. The sequence goes on from WMED01000700.1 coordinate 5,916, forward strand.
ACTAGAAAACTTTTGGTCTGCCTTGAAAAGAGGGTGGAATAACTGCTGCAACTAGAAAACAATCATAAAAACATCGGTTCTCCTCCATCAACAATTATGGCTAATCTACCTCCGTAAAAAAAACAATGCACATTTCAACAACAAACATTTTTACATATTAAATAGGCTTGAAAAGTGTAAAGTGAATCTCTCAACTGTTAATAGTTAAAATGTTTATTGATTTTTAAATAATTTGGTGGTTACATAAAGCAAAAAAGACTTGGGCTCATCAAGAACAATATATTTAAAAAAGTAAATAACCCATGGTTTAACCCAGTGTTTCCCAAATGCCGGGTCGCGACCCGGTACCGGGCCACCAAAATGCAATGCCGGGTCACGAGCGCCGCTCATGAATATTCATGAGCGGCGCTCTTGTGGCCCGGTTATTTTTGTGCTCATCCTTCGTGCCGGGTCACGAAGGATAAGCACAAAAATAACCGGGCCACAAAAAAAACAACTTTGGGAAACACTGGTTTAACCTATATTGGTCCACAGAAAGGTGTCTAAAGTTTCTGAAGAGGTTTACATTTCCTTTAACATGAGAAAAGGATTCTCTTGGATTCCTGGTGGCAATCACACTGGGGCCCATGTTGATAAATATTTTTTACTATTATATTATATTATATTATATTACTATCTCCCTAGTCAAAAAATGTCTGAACATATCAGAGATTTACATAGCACAGATGTTTGTATCAATATTCCCATGACTGGTATGTTTTTGTGCAGGAACCCTACACATGAGTCTACAGGAGGACAACAAAAACAGTACAGTTGTGATGCTCACTACTACTTTATTCAGCATGTAAAACAACTAGTTTTAGGTTATTTCTAAGCATTGTTGTCCACAGAAGTAAATATATGAATATCTAATACCCAGTTAGCTATAAAAATACATTGTATTTTACAGTGATAGTAACAGAGTCAAGAGGCAATACAAATTCAAAAATTCATTACCTACAAACAAAAAAGCTACAAAAGGTATAATTTTAAATTAATATTTATTTATCAAAATCCTTTGGGATCAATAATTTTGTTCAAGTACTGCCAAAAATACAAATAATTACACATTTGCACATTATATATAGGCTGAAGAAAATTTTATTCAAATAGATCACCTTATAAAATAAATTTGACATCCACACACACAATTCAAGTAAACTGAAATGATCATAAAATGTACTTCTTATAACGCACTTTTAAAATGTGCAAAACATTTTTAATGTGTGTCATTTTTATCTTGTAGCATCTACATTTTACAAATCTTTGCAGGGAAATATTCCCAAATATTATTATCTTTGCAAAATAGGTATTTATAAAATGAAAATTTCTAACAATAAGTATTTCTTTCCCTGAAAACACAAAGCATTCACTCTATTGCTTTTATTTAAACATTTTCTAATTTGTATAATTAAAAAAAAAAAATTTGTAAATAAAAGTTGTTGTCTATACAGAAACATGATTTATCGAGTAAAAAAAGTTAATGCAATAAAAAATAAAGATTCATTTTTATTTGATTAACATATTAGCAAAAAAAAATTTTTTAGAGTACAGGTATCGAAATTATCACTAGGTTAGTTTTTTTTTTTTAAGCAATTGTGTCCACATATTTTAAACACAAGTCAGGTTGTTTGCTATAGCTCCAATTCACCTGGTGCAGGGGAAACATTCATGCAGGCACAGTTTCAGTTGAAAGTTTAAAGCTGATCAAATTATGTAACACTGCCACATAACCTTAAAAAAAAAAAAAAAAAAAAAAAAGTGTTTTACAAATAAAATGTTTTTAGGAAAATTGTATTAACTATTTATAGTTATTAATGTACTTATTTAAAAGTAATTCTGAACAAAGGTGTCTTAATTATATTTACCATAACTAGTGTGCCTAGATTTTGGAGTTTTGAAAGAAACTCAGCTCATGATTCTAATATGTCTGCCCTCCTGTAAGCAAAATAAACATCAAATAAAGTAGTTTACAAAACAAAATAATTACTGAATAGACAAGATTCTGCTTGAAACACAAGGACTTAGGTTACTGTGAAATACTATGCACTGGAATTTATATAGGCAAGTCAATCTAGAAGATGTGAAAGTGTAAGCATAAAGTCAAAATACAGATTTTTCTATGCAAAAACATGTATTTTATATAAAAGATGACTACATAGCAGTAAGCAACAAAATTACAGAACAAGTTTTGCTACATAAATGCTTCATTTTCTTTACTGATAACGCTTATATTATAGCAAATATTCTAAAAATGATTTTGGATTTTAAAAAAATTGCATAATAGCAAAAGCTAGAGTGGTATCCAAGGGAAAGTCTGTAGAAAAATCTTGCCATAATGTTTTTTTAAATTTTATTTTAATAAATAGACACAGTTTAAAGTGGCAAACATGGTTAAAAGCTTTCTACCTTTTATCAACAAGTTATTAGCGATTTTGAAATAAGCAGCAGGAAATGTAATTTTGCTCGTATTTCTTCAGATCCCTTTCATTATATTAAAATAAGTTTCTGTGCTACTTTTTTTAGTCATTGATCACAATACAAGAGACACTAAAATGAACGATAAATTAGGTTTAAGATTAGCACACGTAAAGGCAATAGGTAATAAAACATTTTAGTAGGTTCTGGTACAAATCTTCAGCAATTTATACACTGCTTATTGTAAATGGCAATCTTAAAAGAAAAGGTATACTCCCTGGGAGTGATTTTTCATCATTTAATATGGATGTCAAAAAGAAGTACAACAGGCTTGGGATATCAATATAAAATACACAGACACATTTTATAGTTTTCCAATGGAAACATTACCCCATTTGTCTTTCCTTAACAGTTTCCAATCTATTATGTTAATAATCAACATTTTAAAAAATGTGAAATAAGAGACAATTTTAATAAAAATTCTATTAAAACATTTAAATAACCTATTTTTGTCTCAGTTCTTTGTTTTTAAAAAAAAACAGTAAAAACATTTTTTGAAGGAGTTGTATAAATTAGAGCTAGTCACACAAAAATAAAGAGTAGAGTAGTTACTGCAAAAACAGAAGTCAGCAGCATTTTCCTTTTATGGATCAATGAATGAAACTGCTATATATCTGATCCCTTTGGTAACAGGAAGCCCTTCATGTAAGTGTGTAAGGCGTCCAGGGTGCATGAAGCTCCAACCTTTTCTTGGTGACTCAATAGAACAGTTATATCTAGCAAATCTACATCCACCTCCCTGCAAATTGAAGAGAGAGAATATGCAAAGAATTAAAGTGCATATAATGAAGATATATAAATTAATCGCGGAATAAAAGATGAAGACAAAGGTAAAGGAAACCCTCTTTAAATATTTTACAATTATAAGCCAATTAAATGGAAACTAAAGGCTTGATCCTCTTGGGTTGTTTTTTTTTTTTTTGTTTTTTTTTTTTTTTTAAGAGAGGGAAATAAGTACCAAATCACTTTCTTTTTCTCCAGTAACTTCCTGCTTCCTCTTCAAAATCTCTGAGTTGAGCAAACATAGAAGGTTTTTTTTTTTGTTTTTTTTTTTTTTAAGAGAAAGCAGAAAGTGGTTGGAATCGCTGTAGTGGAAGAAAAGGTCAGCTTTTACAGAGAGCAGGAGAACAACAAAAAAAAGAGAAAAATATTCACCCTTAAGGATCACCCCTAGACAAAAGAGAACTTTAGTTCCCCTTTAAATACTCTTTTGCTAATGTGTTCTGTTCAAGTGTTAAACTATGTTTTTTTTTTCTGTAATTCCACCAAACCAAGCACCAAATAACCATGTATATATTTCACTCTCGTAGCCATGTAATAATAAAATCCTGGAAACTTACCTGAAAATCTATATCTTTACTGTTAAGAGCAATATTGATGGTAAACGTTGAAGCATCATGATGAGGGCGAAGATATGACTGTCGATCTGGTGTATATTTTACCACAAAGTTCAACAATGCATATCCCTTTAAAACAAATACGTATGTTTTATTGAAAAAAAAAATGCCAGAAAATGTATAGTTATGGGTTTAAAAGAATACATTACTTATACAATAAATGTGTTCTGTAAATGAGCAAACAGGAAAACCTTGTTGAAGCCCTTATTCATCTGTATACTTTTATAATATAATAGGGCACAAACAATAGTGCAAGTAAAGCCAGCCACACTGCCCCTCTGCCACTATAGCTACCTATTGGTCTACTGGTGACTAATAGCAACCTAATGCCCAGATCCTTATACACAAAGGAAATGTGAGACATTGTAGGTATGTTTCAAAGGAAATGACGTGATTAAGAATACAATTAAGTAATTGTACTACCTTTGACACACAGTTATGTTTGTCTTAAGTGTCATTAAATGTATGTAATATGTAGCGGTATAAACCAGACCCAAAACATGTAAAACTATTGAATGACATTCACATACAATATAATATTGGATTTCACCACTAAAAATTATAGCACCTGTCCCTCAGACTGTTGGAGGGCCGGACTATTAAATTTTTTTTTTTTTTTTTTTTACTGATCTGCTGCTGCTTGCCCCACAACCCCCCCTCCCTACTCCATGTCCTCTGAAGAGGGGGTGCTATCCTGGTGCTCGTGCCCCCCCTTTCCCTGTCCCGATACCTTCTCCTGCTCAATTCAGTCTGCTGTAGAGATTAGTTTTACAGCGATCCTCACTCCCTCCCCCACCACTTCCTGATCACGTGCAGTTACATCATTTGTGTGCACCAGGGGAGGGAGTGAGGAGCGCTGTAACGCTAATGTTTACAGCAGATAAAGCCGGGGATAGGGGTAGGGAAAAGGGGGAGGGGGGAGAGCACCAAGATTGCGCCCCACTCTTACAGTGCCCTAGGAGGCTGCCTGCCCCTAGTCCCAGCCCTTGAAGCGGGGGTCAGGTAAATTACCTCAGGGGGTTGGATGCGGCCCACGGACCGTAGTTTTGGGAGCCCTGGTCTATATTTTAGTAATTTAGCAGATTTTATGGTTCTTTAAAATCTATATGAAAAGGAGGCAATGAGCCAAAACATTTTCTTTAGAAAAGCAAAGCAGAAAAATGTATCATAAGAATAAGTTGCAATTAAATAAGTTTCTAATTCTTAAAAACCCCTTAACATTGAGAACCAAAAATTACAGAGATCCAACATCCACATAAAGATCAGTTTGATTTAAAGCTCATAATACCATGTTGATAGGCATATTCATGTTCCTCAGAGAACTCCTGAGCATTAGATATGTAACAGAAGAGAATAAGAAAACCTCAAATGGCAGTACAAAATACATTGCTTTACCTTTGTGTAGTAACCAGCAAAGACTTTTAATGTTACAGGAGCAATGAATTCCCTGATAAAATGAAGCCATTCTTTATCCAATCCAATCTGGCTCATGTGGATATCATCAGTTGGCACATTTTCATACCCGCCTGAAATTCTTTTATCCTAAAATAAACAAAAGGTTATTATGAACAGACTTAACCTATTTACAGATGTCTGTTATACAAGAGTTGTTCATACATTGTATGAAATCAAGTTGCCTGCAAAGCTACTGAGACATCAGGATGAATGACATTATACAATAAATGTTAAACTATTGTGCCTCGGCAAAAAAAAAAAAAACTCTACAGATACTTTTACAAATGTGTTAAAGTTATATTTCTGTTTCATTGTGTCTTTAGTGACTATCATTTTCTTCTCACATTTAATAAATAGTTTCACCTGTTTCTCCAAAGGCAAAATGATGTTTACGCTAGCCAGGAAAAATGCTTTCAGAATTTATGGTCACAGCAAAGTGTTTGAAAGAAATGAATCTCTGCCCAGGCATTTGTTTTAATCTTAGCAGAACTTGTTCCTTACTGTGTGTTTTCCACCAGACCATTCTCCAAAATGCTCCATTTCTTCTACAAGTTCATCACAAGCCTTTTCAGAAAACACAGGAAACCAGAACACATCCGGGCATGGCTATAAATAAATAAGAATACCTAATGTAAAAAGTTTGGTTCAATATTTTAATTTTTTTAAAGGTTTTTAATTTTTGTGTTTAACAATTTCCATTGTTAAGGGTTTGCCTTACTTAAAAGAGATAGGGATAGAATATTTGCATGTGAACACTGAAAAAAAAAAAAAAAAAAAAAAAAAAAAAAAAAAAAAAAAAAGGACGTGTCCTTAGGTTGAAAAGGTCTCTGGGATTGGGGAAAAAAAATTCATAAAGCATGACTACTATTCAAAGTAATGTTCTAATATTCTGCAAGAGTAGATAAATGCACACCTGATAGTTAGGAATGCAAGTTGTGCTAAACCTCTGAGCCAAACTGAGGCTCAAAAGTGTCCACTGAAGTAACAAAAAAACAAAACAAAAAAAAGGCTGCACACAGAAAAATAGATCTAAAATCAAAAATAGTTTACCGACTGGTGATACAGAGTATAGTTGAACAACATTTTGGGGGGTAAACACCTCCCTTCGTCACCTTCGATATACACTGTATCATCGGTCAGTAAATTATTTTTTGGTTATATACCCATTTTTCTGTGTGCAAACTCTTTTCTCCTTTTATTCTGCAACCCAGCACTGTACAAAAAAAAAAAAAAAAAAAAAAAAAAAAA
>WMED01000700.1:12552-26817 GCA_019650415.1 Pipa parva
AAAAAAAAAAAAAAAAAAAAAAAAAAAAAAAAAGGTAAAATCCTGACCTATTTTACAAAAGATGATAGACGGGAGATGTGCATTTCATTCCTATTGACAGAGAAAGGAACACTCACTGCCAATTCAAAATTATCTCTACACACATACGATTTATTTCGTAAAACCATACTCCAAACTGTTAGTGCACTCATGTAATTTTCTACAGCCTTTACGCAAATACCAGAAAACAACTGAAGAAATTGAAAAATCAGTGGAGGACCACCATGTAAATAGGACTCCTAAACAAAATGGGTTACCCCCAGAGTTTATAAACTGAATATAGCCCAGCATCCCAAAAAAATAAAATAATCTGGTGGAAGAAGAGGGGAAACTTCCAGCCACTTTGCCACAGGCTCTCACTACCAAACCTGGGAAGGATCCCAAGCAAACTAGCTTATTAATGTCTTCTTTTCCCACTTTATCAATGGATTTTGTTTTGTTAAAACAAGAAAAAATTCATCTGGATTATACAAGTTTTGTATCTTCAAAGACTACAAATATATCCATAACTTTATACACACATACAAATTTCCCCATCAAAATTACTGCACCACTAAATGCAAACAAAAGCATTTGACCCTGTGGAGTGGCCTTTTCATAGGGCAGTGTTGTAGAAAATAGGAATAAGATACATGTACAACTTCTACCTCTTTGGAAAACAGATCTTTCACATTCCAGATTTGATAAAGAGCATACCTAACTCTACAAAAAACTATCCAGGATTTACCATGGTAAAGATCTACCCTGGAGCAGATATGATGCTGAAATTGGCAAATGATGCATATGGCCTCGGCCTGTGCCTAAAGTTCAGACACACTGAAAAATAATTTCATTGTTTATTTGTTGATGATCCCTATCTTTTTAGATTTGCTGGAATTAATAATAAACCAAAAAGGAAGGAAGAATTCAATGTGGTCATCTCTTTAACAAAACTCTCAAATTCTTAAAAAGCTAGGAGGTACATTGAGACAGATGAATCAGCAGACTGGAGGTTTCATTAGCAAAGCATAAAACAATGAGCTACTCAAATTAATTGTGCTGGAAAGTCATTCAGCAATTCCACTTATCACCATTGAGTCAGAAATTATTTGTATCCCTTTGATACCTTTCAAACAAGTTTCCCATCAATTTTTACATGTACCAGCAAAAAAAAATGGATATCAAATGAATTAAGCATTTATAGCAACAGAAAAAGAAGCTATTTAAAAGACCGCAAATGTCAGAAAAGTGTGTGTGTGCGTGTTGTGTGTATTCCTACACAGAACTTTAAAACTAAATGTTATCTTTAAAGTTCTTGATGTTTATTGTTTTGTGATTTCCTTATTTACTGCTTTGGCAATCTGAAATTAAAGAGGCAACAGCTGTTAGAAAGAATTAGGGGATATAAAATAAATGACTTAAAAGGTCTTGAAAAAGGTGCCCAATGACCTTTACTTTTACATTTTAAATATCTTTGTGTAAGTACACAGCATTGTTAAATGATTTTTACTTGTACGGTAAATTAACGTAAAAAAAAAAAAAAAAAAAAAAACACGACTTACAAAGAACATGACGTATTTTAATTCTTGCCTAAATGAAAACAATGAAAAAATGCCTTTCAACCTTCTTACCTGCTCAACAATGTTTGATGTAAAGATCTTTGAATAGTTTGCATTTAAATACTTTTCTTTCCAGTCCTGTAAAAAGAATTTAATTACATATAAAATACATTAAAAAAATATAAAATACAAATAGTGTATTTTCAGTGTTTTTCACAACAAAAAAAAGATAAAAGCAGAGAAATAAAATGATATATGAATAAATACATAACAAAAGTAAGGGGCAATCACAGCATGTGAAAAACTGGATTTTTTTGACATGTATTTGTACACATATACATATGTACATACAGTATATGGCTGAAACAAACTGCACACTCGGGTCCATACAGTTCTGTCTGGATGCTTGAAATAAACCAAAGCATTAACAAGTCAGAGAAAACGTGCAATCCTGAGTCTTAAAAGATAATATACTTTTATTAATGGATTTACAGGATCACATTGGTCAACATCTCAGCATAATATTTTAGACTTTATCAACACTATCTTTGTCTGTGCTAAATGCAACTGACAAAAAAAAAGGTTTGTTTGAGGGCTTAATATTAAAAATTCAAAAACAATTCCCTTTAAATGAGAACTTAATTTTACCCTTGCAGGGTTACGTTTCATGCATGTGTAGCCCTGGTGAAATTTGATGCATGGGAAATGCTTCAAATTAACCAATTCTACCATTTTACTTTTTAGGGACTCTAATCTGTACTTAAGAGCCCCTGTTGTAAAATGACAATTGTTATTGTGAGTCATATTTAGCAGGGCCTTACTGGAATTCAGACCAGTGGATTATCCAATCAGGGTTCACCCTAGTTTATATAGCTTGGTGTATGGGTGTGTCCTGGATCTTTTGCCAGAGAGTGTTGCAGGAGAAGCACTCTACTTGTACCACACTGGTGGAAGGCATCTAAATCCTATGCTTAGGAATATAGCTATCACATCTAGCTTACCTTAAGGTGTGAGAGTGGACAGAATAGTATATATAGCTGGATAGCATAAGACCCCACCAGGAGCTTAGTGGCCTAGGAGGCCTAGAGTATTGGGTTCATCAAGGGTAGGTTTAGGGACCAGGGTTTAGCCTCATCTGCAGAGGATGCTCTATGAAGGTCCATCCAGAGGTTTGGAGCCACCCAGAATTAACCTAAGATCCACATGAAAGCTGCATGGAAACTAAATCCACTGGTGGTAAATATATGGTGATTGTATGTAGCTGCATTCACTTACTTTCCCTTGTTCTCAATTGTAACATTCACTATATGTGTACATCTGCTCCTATGATGCTGACTTGCAACTGTCAGCATTCTGCCTCTTGTGTTTGACTGTTAAATAAATGTGTGTATTTTTAAGCAAGAACCACTTGCGCCCTTGTCTTAATGACATTTACTTTAATGCACATATAGTATATATTACATTCTAAGCCTACTCCATAGTGTAAAGCAAGGTCTGCATTCCTGGCAGTTCTCATAGCCTGGGTATATGCATATGGGAATATGTACACATGAGATGTTGCTACATAATGGGTTGTCATACATGCCGTTAACTATAGTGTTACATAGGTTTTACTATTACAAAAACAAAAGGTGTATTTTGCTTTGAGTAAAATGAATATGGTATAAAATAAAAGAAAAAAAAAAAAAAAAAAAAGTACATTAAAAGCAGATCAACAAAATAAAAATAGATTCAAATGCATTATTTAAATGTAGTTTTGTATGTGTGTAAGATATCATGGAATATCGAGAAATTAAATAAAAAGCAGATAAATATTATGGGAGTCATGTAACAAAGGTAAAAATCGGTAAAACTGGACAGTTCATTCCTTTTTGCCTTAAATGTGCGTGCTTACAGCTTTTATACTTTAGAACCATCTGAACCCTATTTCTATGCAAAGTATTATTTTCCTTCAAAATGAAAGAAAAGAAATACATATACCATAAGTTTTATTACAGTTTATTCAATTCCCCTAGAATGGAATACAAAAGTCGTATACACACAAAGGTTGTGTGCTTGCATGATGTTAACATCATTAGGATTCCAATACTCCTTACGTTATATAGGTTAGATAGGAATCTATTTGTTTCAATAGCACCAGGAAGTTATAAATCAGAATTTACTCTACCTCCATCCATAACATGGTGGGGAAATTGGGTCCTTAAGGCATTTTAATATCATACCCCTTACTCCACTGCAGAGTGGTGGAATGAGCATGACCTCAGTTCAGTTTTTTTTTCTCTTTGCAAAGTCACTTTGTACTCACTTGAATAAACATCAAGTAATTGAGTAATAACTCTGCTCCACCAAAGAGGAAATACGACTTTCCTACCCAAATAAAGATGGTTCTGCAATCTGAAGCACAGCATACTTCCATATAATTGGCGGATTGGTTAAATACATACCACAGGATTTTCAAAGATCTGCCAGAGGTCGTTGTTGTAGTGAGTAGTATTGTAATTGGCGGTTGAAATAAGTCTTCCAAATTCGTGTCTGTTTGTTGTGTACATGAAAACTCCCTACATAAACAATGAGATATATTAGATGAGAGGCCAAGTTTCTAAAATATGTGTAGAATTTAGCAGAAAAACTCCTTTCAGGAGGGAAAAAAGGAAGGGTTTGTAAAAAAAAAAAAAAAAAAAAAAAAAAAAAAAAAAAAAAAAAAAAAAAAAAGAGCTTGAAATGAATGAAATGCCCCGGCTAATACGTTAAAGTTCCATTGTGTGAAAAAATATCAAACTAAAACAAGTTGTGAAAGATTAAATGATGTTATGATTCAATGTGCACACAATCCAAGATAAAACTCGCATCTGAAAGAAAAACACACTTGCTGGTTAAATCTTTTAGATTCTGTAGAATAGTTTTGCCAATTATCCAAGATTTATAAGTCAAAATACTGCTGAATACAAAATAAAAGTAATTATGTTAGAGTTGCCCCATAAAAGCTTACAAACTAGTAAGTGTGAGGCAAATAATTTGTTAGGGAAAAAAAATGAATTCTCTGGAAAATGCAAAACTGATAGAATAATTTGGTATATAAAGCAGGTTCCACCAAGACTAAAATTTATGATGTGAAAAACAAATCATTTCCGAGCATGCCGATTTTGGAGTTAAACCTAGAAGGAAGACGTGGCTTTGGTTTTCCTAGCTAACCCGCACAAGAATCTTTCAGGAGCACAATAATTGCATGTAGAAAGGCCCTGATGTTTCTTTACACTAAGCAGAAGACATTTCATGGTCAGTAGGGCATACTTATTTAGTTCCATTTAAAAGAAAATATAGAGTGAAAGAGAACAGCAGGATTATAATTATATTCTTTGCCAAGTTTCTGTTTGGCTTCAGTATTTCAACTGGCATCTGGATGTTCCACATGTAACAAAACTGGCTCAGTTTAGTCTGCATCAAATAATTCTTCTAATAATGTATATTTCAGCTTGGCTGAACTCTGCCTGTACAATGTATTATTATTATTATTATAATCTCTTTCATATTTAACTGGTTTAGAGGTGTCATATTAAACAGCCAGAAAATTGTTGAACACTTCCTTTATTTCAGTTTAACAAAAGAAAGTTAGTTAAGATTGAGGTCTTTCATATATTTTAAATGTTGAAGTGCTTATTAACTTAATTTTCTTTTAATATATGTAATAAGTTGCTTGTGTATTCAAAGATACATTCAAATCTACCATGCTAAACTGAGTACCGAATACACAAAGTGACAGATAGGGAATGATAAATTACTGTGAACCAATGCAGTTTGGAAAAGAAAAACAAAAAAATAAAAGAATACACTAACAAGGGATACATCAAACTGCATGGACTGCTTATTAACATATCTTGCAACCAATTCCTTCTTAGAAAGCTATAACATTATGCAATATGGAAGGTTTAGAATATGGACTGCTAATTTACTAGAATAAGGATTCTTAAGAGTAAAAATTTCATTTTCCAATATTCATTTATACTGTTCCACTTGAGATAGTATACATAACTGAATTTACCAATATTAAGCAGTTAATACGAGTAATATTCTTTGCTCTGCCGCCCTAAGATGATCATGCACATTTAAATCTGGTCATTTTTCGGGGCCAATCAATAACAAGGTTTGTTGACAGGTTAGACACAGCCAGTCTTGCCCCACAATCTGTACAAAGCTACAATTTCCTGCATTATCTTTATTGATTAATTTCTAGTTCTTAAAGATCTTAATGAAAGGTGTGGAAAAAAACAACTGTACATGCCATTAAAAGCATCTTAAATTTCATCAAGCTATGCAAAAAGAAGCCCAACACATTGAGAGAGACTCATTCCCTCTCAGGAACAGATCTGGACTTGACTCACTGAATAACAATAAAAACGAGGTCAATGATTTAAATCTCAAATGGAGTTTTCACTAAAAGCTATTGCATAAAGTCAAAAGATAGAGTGCCATCAAACAAGTGTAGTTACTGGGGGTTTGATGTTCTCCACACACTATAGGGGGAAATTTACATAAAAGGTTTGTAACTACTTAACACTGGAGAAAGTCTTTTTTTCATTATGCCAGTATCGCCTCAAAAAAAAAAAAAAAAAAAAAAAAAAAAAAAAAAAAAAAAAAAAAAAAAAGCTTTTATTGCCATGTTGAAAGTCCCTTTGTGGTGCAATTTTTACATCAAGAAGTTTTCTGCAGTCATTTAATAAAAGTCATAGCCCACTATAACATATACACTCACTGTCATTACTTTAAAGGACACCATCTTTAACATAAAGGTGTTTTTATTTGGATTGAATAGTGTTATTTAGGTAATTGGAATTGTTTTACAAAACAAAAGATTCTTTAATTTGGAAAATGCTATTCACACTTTTATATAGGGTATTATATTTCTTGTTGTCACATCATGTAAATTGGTCTTTCACTCTAAAGTATTCCTAGAAATCTAATAATTGACCTAAACCAATCAATCATACTAAATGTGCGTTCAATAATCTTTCTTTGCAGGCTATTGCCTCTAGAGTAAGCAAATCACTGAGATGTAAACAATACTAACTTGTGTTATAGAATCTGGATTCTGTAAGTGAAGTTAGTGGGCATTTGCACCAAGACATATTTTATCCTATACAAGCAAAAAAAGACAACTTTTTCAAAGTAAAAAATAAAAAAAACTTATTTTGCAACACAACCTTCTTTTGAAAACCTTGAAATATTTATGATTCTAGAGAAAAAAATTTTACATTCAGAAGTTTTTATTTTGAAAAAAAGTGTCTTTTTAATGTTGATTAGAGATTCTAGAGAAGGCAGTTGTGTGCGTGTATATATATTACACACATATGTACAAACATATACACAGACACGCATATATAAAAAGAAAAGAGAAAGAATAAAAGTTTAATAAGAAATAATGAAAAATATAAGTAAACCTTTGGGGGGCTGAACATATTGAAAGTTGCTGGAGATGGAGAGTCTTTCTCTCTCTGCAAAGTCTAAAATGAAGAAGCATCAAGTAAGTGTACTGGTATATCCTTTCTTTTCTCTCATTTTAATTTTGCCTAGATTTACAGTGGAGACACGAAACACACATTCAAAATAACAGTTTGTCAAATAGGCGGAGAAACGAGGTCTGTATGGACAGCATGCAGCTTCAAGGCAAATGTCAGATTTACAACATGGTCTGCCATGCCTACAACACCAGCAGCTCAGATATGGGCCCCATGATAAAGTGAAGAGATGCTGAGGAATGATAAAGTGAAGAGATGCTGAGGAATGTAAGCAGTAAGTGTGAATCAGCTGATCACAGGCTCTGCTCAACAAAACATAGTAAAGCTTCCAGCAAATGACAACATAGAGGATGCAAAGAGCAATACAGTAAGAAAATAAAAAAGCTGCCAATAAAAGAAGAGACGTTTATGGACAAAGATGTTAGTTATGGGGGAAAAAAAGCACAATATTTGCCAGTTTTTTTATATATATATTTCAGTAAAAGCATTTTTCCAGTTTGAAAATATTAGAGACTCAACAGTGAAATGCTTCTTCTCTAGAACATTCATTAATAGGAATTAAGTGCAACTGTTTTGTGATACAATTGTGCATCCATGATTTGATAAATATGTACACACGAAAGCCATTCTAAGTTTGCACATTTTCGGAAGTGGATTTTAACTTAAGTTGCCTTCAGCATATTATAGAGGTCAAAAAGATTTCAAACCATTACAGAAGCTGTAAGTAGATTAAGGTGTGGCTTCAAGGTAATGGCTGATCGAGGATGATGAAATTTGACATAAATGGCAACAGAGACATACATTGTTTATCCTAGGAATATACATTTCACATGTCAGCTGCTGTTTGAAGAAGATGCTTATAACCGTATACAAATACTGACACACAGATAAGATACGCGACTCTCTTCTTTTATATACTGTCTACAGCTGGGGAGACTTCGATATACAGACATAACTTTTGGAATACAAATTCCATAACAGTTTACCCAAGAGTGTCAATTGCTATAGATTTGTGTAGTGTGAATTTAACTTCCTATGAGGTTTTTGCATGCAACAGCTGCACATTACTATCCTGGGAATTTCAACAATAAATTAAAATGTAAAAAAAAATCTTAGTACTGAGCTGCAAAACCTCAAAAACAGCACAATTAAAAGTGGGAAAAAATAGGAAAGGGTTTTGTAATGTACAAACTTACCAATTCTCTTGCACTTCTGCAAAGCGCCATGTCAGGATCAATCCTGTCTAGCGTAAAATGGTTCCTCTCCTTCATTTCTGACCTTAGTACATCTCCTTTAATCAAGTACACATGGGCTGTGTATGGAATGTTCCATAAACCTCTAAAGCAAGAATTGAAACTTTGTTTGAACTATTTACTGGCATAACACAACTACTGTATGCCCTAAAGCATTTTATTAAAATATTGGAAAATTATTATTTCCCCAGTACCAGCACATTATATATTGTTCACATATCAACTTTGTGATGTATAAAGCTTGTTAAAATAGTTCTACTCAATACACTTCCCTATATTATTTTTCGTTTACAGCTTTCATAATCTCCATCAATGATTGGAGGACTGAAGCCTGGAAAGTCCTGATCCAAATAAAATACTCAAAGTCAAATTTGTTGTTTATGTTCTTGTATTGGCTACTGCATGACAAGCTGATGACAATCTACAGCCAGCATAACATGTATTAGTGCTGACAACAATTTGAACAAAGAATAAAGAAAACATGACGCTCAGAGATTTAGGTAGTTTAATCTCTCTCAAACACTTATTTTCAGGAACATTTCAGCAAACGGTTTATTAAATCCTTGCACCAACATGCTATCCAAGACCTACTGATTGCACTTACACTCTTTTTCCTTGTACAATATCCACATAATCTTCAGATCTTGCATAGAATCCATCTGGGTTGAGAGCGCCCCAAAAGTTAGACCAAAGCTTACCATGACGGGATACAAGCGGAGAGATGATTTTTCTACATTAATAAATGGGAAATGGTCACCATATTTTAAAATTTATTGATACCCAAGAAAAGGTTATTCATTTGTTCTTAAAAAGAGTAACATAAAATGTTTTCTCTAAGTTTCTGGAACTTTTAACATTCACTTACTATAATTCTAACCTTACTATGAGGCACTGATTTGCTTGAGGGAATGAAGTGCCAAAACATAGAAAAACCCACCACATTGTTTCAATTGTACTAAATGGACAGTGAAACCTTTAAAAAGGAATACATTTAACCCTGCATTTATATTCTAGGAAATCAACTACAGAGCTGGCGCTACATAAATCCATAGGAGTTATCCAAAACAAACCTGTTTTGCTCTATGAGTATTTTTAAAGACTTGGGATTTGTCAACATAACATCAGCATCAATGCTGAAGTAATAGTCACATTCTTTGTCTTGACGACAAGTGTCCCTAAAGAGAAAGAGAAGAATGAATTGAGACTGGAGAATAATTATAGAATTTAACAGCAATAAAAAGATTTGTTAAAGAGGTCCAAGCACACACTGCCATCAGATTGTAGTTGCATTTATATTGTTGTTTCAGTTGCTGTAAAAGGGATAATATGCATCATATTCTCAATTGTGCGCTAAGAAGGACCTTCAAAAAGGTGTAACCTTGTACTGTTGTTGTAATCTATAGCAATCCACAATTGGTGTGTAATGCAAATGTTAAAGCAAGGAAACAGGCACGAAGCAGCTATGCAGCCCTTTTAACGCGCATTAAATACTTGTATAGTATTATACGTGTGCACACTCAGGATTTTACATAGTTCCTGACTGGGAAACTTGTCTGAAGAATATACCAAAAAAACTCAGTCCTTGAGACCAATCTAATCTTTAAACCACAATTATCTTTAATAATTTATATCAGTTTTAATAAATAAAGGTGTTTGATTGGTTGATATGGGTTACAGCATCAATCCAAGCTTACAACTACCGTAGGATTTTGAACTTCATAGAGTCAACAGCATTAACAAGATTTTCACACAAGTCCCTGAAACTCTCTCTCCTCTTTTGCACCATTGACATCTGCAGAGATGATCATGGATTTTGTGCCCAATTGAATATACAGTGTGTACAGTTGCAGAATATTTTCAAATTGCATAGCTACCGCATAGAAGAAAAAAATAAATAAAAGTGAAACTTTTATACAAAACCAGCTAGATTGTGTCCCTATGAGCAACATGTTCACTGCTGCCCTCTGTTAAATGCCACTGAACAGTCTCTGATTATGTGAGCATAACATAAAAACATTTAAAAGCTACACTATTTTAGTAATATTTAAAAAAATGCAACAATATTAACAAATGCGATACTTGCAATTGCTATCTTCTCATTTATATGATCTCAAAACTGTGCTGATGACAATATTGTAGATAGTGTGATGTATGACACAAATAACAGTTTTGCTTTTAGTGGGTTGAGTTTTTCATTCTGATCTACTGTATGAGATCATGCCTCAGGAATGCTATGTTTTTCTTGATCACTACTAAACATTACAAGCACAAACAAGAAAAAAAAAAAATAGCTTTCCCTTTAGCAGTAATTCTACTCCATTACTGGGAATAGACATTTTCACCAAAATTAACCTAAACCTGAACAGGCAAATTATACTCAGCCATAAAAGCCACAGGGTTGTCTAGCACTAAGCAAACAAAGAATATTGCAACATGACTGCTACGTATAAAGTCGCAGTGTTCAGCATATAATACATTACATTCCCATGTTTCTTGCTTCTGCTTGAGTTATAGGTTCTTCTGGACCAACAACTTTTAGTTTCCCTATCACATTTTTGGCTTGTTCCCAAAACTTCTGGATGTGTTTTTTATGATAGACTTCCTGCAGAGATAAATTCTCATGAATTCCATCAGCACAGAAAATAACACTATCCAAAGAAATTCATTTTATTATTAACAAAATAATGCAACAACCGTCAACAAGCCATGCCAATACTCTATTAAAATTATTACATGAGGAAATTAATTTGCCTCTCATAGCCCAGTTAATTTGAAAACAATTAAATTCTAGTTTATGCAAATGACAAATTTTTTATTGAGAAAGATAAATCTTAGTTATTTTTATTAAAAAAATAACATGTCCAGAAAAGGCCTGGTGTACGTTAAGTATGGGGGTAAGTGCTGAGTTTCGAGAAATTTATAGACAAAAGAAATTGTTTTTCTGATTATGGTTCTCTTTACTGAATCTAATATTATATATAGAAAGAGTATACATCACCAAAAAAATGTTTTAAAGGAAACCTATAAGCTTGTATGGTCTAGGGGTGATTAGTATGGGGGAGTTACTTACCCATTCCACTGTTAGGCTCCAACCTTGCCATTGCTGTCTAATATGCTGAAATCTTCTGTGCTTGTCAGCCATCCGCTGGGGTCCTCTCCTCTTTCAGTTCCTCTCTATTTCACTTAAAATAGCAAGCGCAGTAGCAGTTCTTTTGCTACTCCACTTGGTCTTTTCGATGAAACAGAAACTGTAAGCGAGAACTGTGGTAGATGACAAGCACAGAAGATTTCAACCTGCTCAATAGGAGTCTTCATTAAAGTGCATACAGTTGGATAAAATGTGTGAAATCATGATTTACTACTTCTCCTACTTCACTTATTCAAAGTTTGCTGTTTTCTGTGATTTTGCGAGTTCACATTCCATTTGAGTTTACCTAGACAAGTACACACACGCCTCTTCCTGTATATTTGCTGTGAATTTATTTGACATCTCTTTGGATATTCTTAATCCATCAATGCATGCAAGGCATACTGGCATAGATTCACAGTCTTTAAATCGCCAGAGGAAAGTAGTGAATTAAAGGGCTTATGGCAGGTTTTTTTTTTTTTTTTTTTTTTTTTTTTTTTTTTTTTTATTAAAATAGATGATAAATATGCTCCAAAGGCTATAAGAAAATGCTGGGAATACTGCACAGTTGGTGGTTTAAAAGATGAACAAAAAAGGACGTATCCTTGCAGAATCCATATTTTTCATGATTGGTTACAGATATATTTTGAAATTTCAAAAGTTAACACAATTAGCATAGTAAAACAAACAGCATGCTCATGCATAAACTCCATTATACTAAAACCACACAAAAAAAAATAATCTTAGAATACTTACATTGTTGTGAATAAAGAAAAATAAATTCTCTTTTGGATAGTCTAAATTTAACAGTCTGTCGAAAAATTCTGGCAGAAATGGAGTGGGTTGCTCAATAAAAACTCCAAATGTCACCTTTGGATAAACCTTTAAGTAGAACAACATTATTTATAAAAATATTTAACAACAAAATGTATGTCAATATATTATATACATGTATATGCCATTATGGTAAAACCCGATCCCCTTCAGCCCCCAAAGCAACTTCATTCATCTACATTTAAATAGCCTCACCCTCCCAGTGATATAAATTGCATCACTAAACCCCTCCCCCAGCTCAACTCTGGGCCTTGGATGCCCTTTAAGTTGCTAGGTATGCCAATAAGAAGTGATTATAGAATAAAGGATATATTTGTTCTGAAACAACAAAACAACATTACTAAATTTTCTCTGAAGTGACTCAATTATCACATTTACTTTATTTTTATGTGTTGCATAATTAGACGCTCACTATCTTTTTTTTTTTTTTTTTTTTTTAGGAACTGTAAAAAACAAAGTTGATTATTTATAATCTAGTATCTCTCGTAATCACTTTGTAAGACCATGGACATTATATGTGACTGTTAAAACAGGGATAGCTTTAACTAACATACCATTTGCACAGATAAACTATTTTATTCATTTACTTTGGAGGGCCTCAACCTTAATAATGATTTTGAAGCTACCACAATCATCAAATTAGATCAAAAGCAAAAATGTTGCTAACTGGAGGATCAAAGACTTTATCAATGCACATTATTTTATACAGGGCTGTGGAGTCGGTAAGCCAAAGCCCAACTCCTCAATTTCCCACGACTCAGACTCCCTCATTCATACCACATTATTAAGAGATAACTTCATTTAAGCTTTTTATCATCCTTATGATACAATAATCAAGCTATTTAGGTAGAACATAAAATATATTTATTGATACAAATTTGCAATTTATTAAAGTTTTTTGTGTTCTAAATTAGAACACAAAAAACCTTTAATAAATTGCAAATATGCAAAATGCTGCAGTAAGTGGGAAAAAAAGTTTCCAACAAAAACGTTTAAAGCTAATTTTTGTAGTGAGCAAACTTCTTTAATCCTGTTTTCTCTAGCAGATCTGTGATGAGTGCAGCCATTCCTTCCAGTGCCTTTTCCTCTGATCTGTAGCAAGGAGCTTCACTACTGTACATAAAGTGCAGCACACATTCATTTCAATTAAGAGCCTAGATCCTTATATAAGGAATAGAACAGACCTTTACAGGACATTTCATTATTTTCCCAAATTCTTATGAAAATATATTCAGCATATACTTAAATGAACTAACTCTACCAATGTATTATATATTTTTGGAGTCGGTCCATTTTAGAACAACTCCGACTAAATTACTGTTGTTATTGGTACATGTAAAAAAGAAAAAAAAAGTATGTCCTAAACGGATTCCTGATGGAGAGTTTGGGCCACTACTGGATGTTACTATATATAAAAGGCCAAAAAGTGACCTATTAAGGCACTGAAATCATTGAGATTAGCTGACTTGCAACAATTAATTCCCTGCCACCTCCAAACTTTCTTAATCTTAAACTCGTTTAGCAGTAGAAAACTGAACAAAGGAGAAACTTTTGTTAAGGTGTATATAGAGTCCCCATAACTATAACTTGGTTTGGACATTCTTTGGTGCTTTCAAGCTGGTTTACAAAATATTTATACACTACTAGAATTCTAGAATGATTGTTTGTCTATGTAAATTAGGAAATCCCTTTCATATGGGTTTGATTTGAACACAACAAAAATCTTGGCAATACTGTATGCTAGCCTAATTTACTTTCACTACTGTCTGGCCATATGCCACATAGGAAACATTGTGCTTAGAAATGGAACTGTAGTCTTCTGTTTACCAGCAAATTGTTACTTAAGCAAGAAATGCTAGGTTACCTATAATTACTTTTATATGCATAACCTTTGTTTGCGTGTCACCAAAGTCAACAGTGTACTAAATATAGGGGCTCGCACAGGCTCCACAAACATATTT
>WMED01000701.1:5627-32111 GCA_019650415.1 Pipa parva
ACCTGCACTGCTCTTTCTGCAGCACCGAACAGCGCTCCTCACTTCCTCCCCCACAGCTTCATGATGACTTCATTATTGTGAGCTGGGGGAGGCAGAGGCACTGCAACAGGAGACAGTACGTGTCAACAGAAGCTGTGCTTTACCGGTACTTCGGTGGGGGCTTATTTTCGGTGGGGGCTTATTTTCGGGGGGGGGGCTTATTTTCGGGGGGGGCTTATTTTTGGTGGGGTGTCATATTTGGGGGGTGTGTCTTATATTTGGAGGGTGCCTTATTTCTAACGCTAAAGTAAAATATCCCCCATGCCTTATTTTCGGGGGATAATGTTCGTAAAGCTCCGGCACTCCGCAATTTTTTAAGTAAAAACAGTAGTTTATTTAACAAGGTTAAAAGCAGGGGGATGTCTTACTTTCGGGGAAGCACAGTATATTTCTTGCTGTATTTTAGGGCAAAATTTTTTTAATCATGATTAACTTTGCCTCGGGTTAGGGTATCTAAGGACCACATGGCTCTATATAAGGGATATTGCAGTAGCAATTATTGATAAATAAATCATATAAGTGGCCAAGCAGTGTTTTTAACTCCACTGGGAGACAATCAGGTGCATCAAGTTTGACATTCAAGGCTGCCCTACTAACCAGATCAAAAAGCCTATTTGTGAGACTGGTGTCATCTAAAAGTTGATAAGCTATAGAATTCATCTATTGTATACCATATAAACTCGTGTATAAGTTTATATGGTTTTATCAGTTTTTGGGCCAACAATTATGAAATTTGATATGACCAATGGATAAATCGAGAGTAAAACTTGGGG
Organism: Pipa parva; assembly: GCA_019650415.1. Lineage (NCBI taxonomy): Eukaryota > Metazoa > Chordata > Amphibia > Anura > Pipidae > Pipa > Pipa parva. Next base: position 6,440 of record WMED01000701.1, read on the forward strand.
TTTTTGTTAGCATAACATATTAAAGAATTGTTGGAAAAATACAAGATAACAATAAGATTTTATTTATTTCTCTCAGCTACAGTTTAGTGTGTGTTCTCCTTTGTGGGGCAGACTCTGACTTCATGTGCTTCTGTGTGCTCTGGTCTGGCCCTAATCCCTTTGCTGGTGTGAGAGTCTGCAACGGGTGGATGCTGTTACTGTAATTACTTGCAGCTCTGTTGATCTTTTTTTTTAACCTGACTCGTGTATAAGTCGACTGTACTATTTTAAATGACTTTTTTTACTAAAATTTATTGACTTATACACGAGTATATATGGTAAGTCAAATTGCTTTCAAGAGAGATGTTTAGTATATATCAAATGCATATTGATTGTTGGTTTTGGGGGTCACTTGAGAGAAGGGATTAATACTGAGTCATTATCAAAATGATATTTTCATTTAAAACCTTCCATTCCGGACGCATTTTTTCTAAGCCTTTCTTTTAACTGAATGAAAGCCTCACCTGTGGGCCAGTTCCCCAAGGCCTGAAACTTAAATTTAGATTAGCGTTACGTAAACTTATGGAAAGGCTTAGGTAGGAAATGCCGTTCTTGTGTAAACATGTTTCACTTGCAGTGTTATTCATAACTTTAGCAACATTTCTAAAAAAAAATATATATTTCTTATTCTAGAAAGGACATAGGATTTGCTTTGGCTGTTAATTCTACTTAGCTATGAGATTGATTGTCAATTACATTTCTTTTCTTCCAAAAATAAGAATCAATTAAATGTTTTTTTTCAATAACATCCCATCCTCATGGCAGGTAATTTCAGGTCCTTGTGTCTGGGTTCCAAGCTCCTAATTAAAAACATAATTACATGTAAATGATGTCAGGCCTGACAATGAAAGAAAACATTCTGTCATTACATCTGTGTATTGTAGCCCAAATCACCAAACAAATGGAGAAAACTTCTCTGTGCACGAGAGATTCATTCAAATACAATTATTAATCAACATAGAAGTAAAAAACAAATAATAATCTGCTTTATATATATATACTATATACTTGGTTAGTATTGGACTAACAGTCGTATTAAATAGACAAGCTTTCAAGAGACAGTATTGCTTTTGACCTGAGGAAGAGAGAGGGTATTTCTAGAAAGCTTGTCTATTTAAAACTGTTAGTCCAATACAAAAAACTATCACCAAGTATTAAAATACTCATTTTATTTTACATCTGTGGACTAACATGACCACTCTATCTTTATATGTATATATATAAATCTCAGAAATACATTCTAGTGGTCATGCTTAGGGGGGGAATTCACCATAGCAAACACTTTAAAGGGATTCCAGTTTCAGCGAGACCATTCGACTGGAATCCCTTTAAAGCATTCGCTGATGTCCACGTGCAGGACATCAGCGAACGCATAACAGTATGTGTGAAGTGAGCTGAAGGATCCGGAGCTCACTTCGCACTATGGTGAATTCCCCCCTATTAGTCTGCTGCTGATTTTAGTTTGTGTACAGATTCACTGAAAGCAAAATATCTATCATGTGGGACCAATTACTTTATTTAACCAATACAGTAAGCTAACTTCCATGTACATATTATTCATAAATAAAAGATCTAATTATTATGCCTATTTTTCTTTGTTTTCTTGGTCTTTATATACAATCTTGGTTCTGTCACAAGCACAGGTTCTCTCAATAACCGAAATCAACTCAAAACAGTATAATACAACGTACCTACTGGGGTCTCAGCGGCAACCAGGCCCAATGTTCCACCCAGGGGAGGAGGCCTGGTACAGACCATGCACTGGGGCTCGCCTTCCCCAAGATCCGCCCCAAACAGAATTAGCAAACAGACCCCTATCTTCCTATTTAACCATTTTATTTCCATTGCCATCTATGCATGACTTAGCTATTATGTACAGTTGCTGAAATCTAAAACAGTTACATGACTGTGCTTTATCTGGATTTTTTTCAATACTAGCTATCTTTTGCCACTATTATATATAATTAGTCATAAATACATCTAATTTGCATACAATTTGATAAAGATTAATACAATCAAGTCTGACTGTAGTTGAGTAGTTGAAAAGTGGTAGCATGTTTCAATACTCTCAATCCCTCAGTAATGAATTGGATCAGAACACAAAGTTTGAATTGACCCCTTGATTAGAAATTGGTTAAAGTCATTAGGATCAACAGAACTGGATTAACATACAGTATGCATTGTGAAGGGAGCCCTAGGCTTATAATATGTACATTTTATATGTAAAGTATAAAGAGCTCCATGTGAATCCTGTGTGGATTTTTCCCTAGTGGAACACAAATCTTAATATAAACAATGAGTTCAACAGTTTCACTGATCGTGTCCTAATCAAGAACTGAAATGCTAAAAAAAAAATGTATTTTGTAAACCAAAACAACCTGATCTGGTAAAATAAAAAAATTAGTAATAACCAAAGAGCAAAACTTAAAACCTCCTGAAAAATAAATATTATGTTGTTAAGAATTGTAAATTTAAGCTTTAAATATATACGTATTTTCCTTAACTTACAATTCTAAGAACTATTGAAATAGGTCTTATTAGTCTTGTTTTTGTTTTAGTTTTATTGTCCTACTGATGACATCATGTAGCCTTTATGACCCTATAAAAACGCATGTGTGATCCTTCTATCAGGATGTATAGGAAACATTTATAATGCGTTTGTAATGAATTTTTGAAAATAACCTGACTGCTTCCTCTTTTGCTGAACAGTATTGAATCTCAAGCCATTGATTTGACAACTGGCTTTGCAATTAAATAAAGAAATACATTTGAAATGAAAAGGTGTGCATCAGCTCTATAATACCGCCCACCTCTATGTTTCTGATTTCTCAGGTTTTTCCATTCAGTTCTCTTTCCTTACAATTCCAAATTTTACTGCTGCTGTGGAAGTAGGTTAGAAATAGAAAAACTTCTGTAAAAAAATGGATACAACTTGAAAAGAGTTGAAAGTAAATAAAATATATTGAACCTTTATTTAACAGTTCTAAATAGTAAATAACTGTTGGAAATCAGAATGTTCATTCAACATTCTACAGAATGGACAGAAGGCTATGCACTTCCTCTGACAGATCTAGACTTGCAGCTACCTACCATAAACCAAGAGCTTTGTTGCTTCAGCACTGGAAGGAAATATTTTCACTAGTCCTTAGAATTACCTTGAAAAAAATCTTGGCTTGCTAGATTTTTCCTTAGTGCAGAGTGATTCCCACTTACAGCAATAACAGTGGAAGACAGACATGTTTAATGAGTAAAGGACATTCCTATGAATCAGGGAAGTCTATTCTATTTGTAATGTGCTACATTGGTAGTCCCACAGGGTTAAGAAGGGGCCTGGTGCCCATAACATTTTTAATGAGATGAACTTGAACTTCTTTTTAAGATCCAAGACATGTAATGAGTTACCATAAATAGTTTAACATGTTTAATGGCTGGTTAGAAGCTTAAAGACCCCAACAGCTTAATGAGGAAATTCCTAAAATAAAATAGCGTGGAATATACAGCACCCACAGCTTTAATTACAGGCTAATTAAGGGTTCATACTGGGGAAGTAAAGCAGGAGCAGTGGCGAGGTGATTAGGATGCTGTTAACAGAAACCTAATTTATATCCTGTGCTGACGAGGTCACAGACCACATAGGTTGTATACAGCAGAGAGGGTCCTGGGAGCATCATACTTCCATGTTAAATAGCACTGAATGATAAGCAAAGGCTTTGGTCAGATGCTTGTTCTTTCTGTAGCCTGCCATAAAATACATTATGGAAACAAATCCTTATTAAACCCTTCATTTACTATTTTTATAATAAGAAAATAAAACAGCAGATGGTATCTGCCCTTTTCCTACTAAACTGCAAAAAACAATTTTATCTTTTAAAGAAGTACTATAGTTCCTTACTAATATGGGGGATTCTTTGGAGGGGGAGGGGGGAATACTTACAAATAGGGGTTTTAGACTCCAACACTGCCTCTTGACCTTTATATCATGCTGTTCTCTTTTTTTCTGCGCTGTGATGAAGTCCTCTTCACTTCTTGTACCTGTTGCGTTTTGGCAAATTTAGAAGGCGCAGTAGCAGTTTTACATCAGAATTCTGTTACTGAGCTTGCTCAATTTGCTGAAGTCCAACAGGAACAGGAAATGAAGATAGCATCACAATGGAGTGCAGAAGAAATCAACATGTTACAAAGAGCAATAGGCAGCATTGGAGCCTAAGGGGTGTTCTCGCCGGGAGGGGAATCCCTTTAATGCGCATGCTGATGTCCGTGTGCAGGACATCAGCATGCGCATTTCAGTCTTTCCGAAGTGAGGCGAACACTACGCGCCTCACTTCGGAGCTTGCTGAATTCCCCCCTAAAACTCTCTGTTAGAAAGTATTTTCCCCCTCCTCCTTTCTTTGTTTGGAATGGCTCCATTGATATTTTTTTTTTTTTTTTTTGAGCTGTGCATAAGGCTGGCAGAGTTTTCTTGAGTCTCTGGTTTTATACCCATGTTATTGGTTATCACAGGACCCATTTTTTGGTGTTACTAAAAGCTGTCAACACTGCATTGGTGCTTGTCCTTTATATATTCAGATACAGTTGTTGGTAAAGCAAAGTAATATTATTGCTATTGCTTATGTTTAACTTTTTTCTTATAGCAAAACTGAATGAAAGCTGCTATATTGTTTTAATCAGCTGAGGCATTCTTTACACACAGCACAGACTTATGTAATCATTTATTTATGGCCACTATGTAGTACATAGTGGGTTGAGTGGGGTGCTCCCAATCATTTACAAATAAATGTATCTACATATACAATTATATATTTACAATTTACATATACGTACTTCTGTGTACTGAGGTTTTAATTATGTGAAAATCTATTCCTGTTAGATGCATATATAGTCATTCTAAAATTTGTATTATTTTCTTTGAAATATATTAAAACATTTTGCTAAATCTTTGGCTAGCATTTATCTAACGAAGGAAAATAATATACTAAACTGGTCAACAGTCTATCAACTGGATTTCTCTGTAGAGACCCAGTTGTTGTTTTCTAGAACCTAGGCTCCATGTTTTAAATTCTTCAGTGACAATCCTTCTTTACTCTGTCTTCCTTGGTGTCCCTGTCAAAGCTTATTACCATAAGGGTTAACCCAAACCTATTCATGCAAAGACCCCCTCTCCTGTAGCAGTTCCTTTATCTGCACCTTCACAAGTTACAATTGTATTATTTTATGAAAGGGCAGAGTTTCTCTCTGGAATATTTCTCTTTCAAATCAACAGTTTATAACCTATTCTCGCTCAATATGACACTAAGGTTATTCTTTGTAAAGGAGAGAGGAGGTAGGAGAGCAGGTGAGAGCTACTTAGTACAAAGAAGTTTGGATAAACTCTTCAGTACTGAGATATACAGGGCACTGCTAGGAAACACAGGAGAGGGTAAAATTCACATTGGATGATGGGATGATGTTTAAACTATTTCACTCCAAGGTAAACTGTACAGTAGAATTCCCTTTAAGTATTTGGTGTCCCTTTGGGATATCCAAGCCAACATTTCTCCAATTCAAACATAAAAAAAGGATCTTTTACCAAAGTGTCACTAATGATTAAAGTTTTTCCATGGCTACCTTCTTGTTTACTAAATATTACAATTATTATTTTTATTTGTAATTGTAATTTCTCACACATTCAGCAATGCTATGGAGCTTTCTACAACATAAAGATTGGGATTTGACCTTTGTGAATAAAAATGACTAAGAAGCAGTTAGTGGAGAGAATTAACACTGTTCTTCGCTAAGAACATGCATGGCTGCATTCCATTAGCAAATAAAGAAACAAAGCCAATTTGTCTTAATAGGGAAATTGTGAGGCAGCATGCAGTTAAAGGAAAGCATTTCAATTTAATAGGTCAAAAAGGACACCATCATTATTTAAAAATCGCAAAGAAATAAGCACATGCTGCAAGCTGACAATCACAGTAGCTAATGTAAAAGACAGAATGAGAACAAATTAGTCTAAAGAAAAGTCAAACCAAGAGAAATGTTAAGCATATAAATACTAAAAAAATAACATAATAATGATAAAAATATAAGAGTTGGTAAGCAGTCATGCCTCCTCCTAACTGTGTAAAGAGCTGAATTAATTGAATTTTAAAGTACAATGGCTTTTACTTGTGATATTAACTAGGACAGCGGGACAGGTATGGGGTCATTGTAAATAAAATTGGAAACAGGCAAATAGTAAATGTCTATTGCATTTGCCCTATATATGTATTAGCGATGATTACATTATGGACATTACCTTATGTTAACTTGATATTATCACTGGAAGATGATGCTTAACTAATCGATTGATCCCACTTAGATTGCAAGCTCTATGGGGCAAGGACTTCCATTCTCTTGTGTCAGTTACAACCTGGCATTTAAAGTGATTTTACGCTTGTTAAGTTACTCACTTGTAATGCGTAATGCACTTTTCCCATGTCTGCATTATATTTGTATCGCTGAACTGTACAGCGCTGTGTAAATTTGTGGCACTGTATCAATAAAATTATACATATACATACATGAATAAGTGACTAGGATGTTGCAGTGAGTATAGAATGCTTTAAAAAATATAGCACATTTGACAACACTTTATATATTAAGATATGTGGGCCTAGATCAGGGAAAGGTATTTCTCTACTACAAGGGTAAAATTTGCTAAGGGAGGATTTAGTCCGCCCGATCGCAATTTCTGACCGCACGTGCGGTATTCTGATCGATTTGAGATCGCACGATCGCAATTCTGATCAATTTGAGATCGCACGATCGGAATTGCGCTCGATTTGCGATTGCATGATTGTAAATCGATCGGAATACCGCACGTGCGGTCAGAAATTAACTTCGGGTGATCGTTTCGCCCTTAGTAAATTTCGTCCCAAAAGTCATCGTGGGGGTCTTAGGGATAATTTTAAAACATTTATAAATGTTTTAAAGTGTTCAAAATATTAAAGGCTTGTTTCTTCTGGCCTATATTAAAAAAAAAAATTCTACGACAGAGTGCACAGAGTCATTATTAATGGAAATCACTATAGCAGTACCAAAGTGTTTATATACTTACGATTTATTTTCATGGATGGTTTCTTTTAAAACTGTATATTAATAGTACTAGAATGAATTGAAATGTAAGTTACAAATCACATGGAATGATGTAAACAAGATCAGAGTCAACAATGTACAGTATCAGAATGTATTTGACAAGATTTAGGGAGCTAGAATAAATCTAAAATCCAAATTGTCACATAAAGGTGTGAATTCACCAGCTAAAGACCATCGCAATAGACTGCTACTGTGTCAGTCACATCTTTATGATGGGGATATTGTCGCAGTCATGACTTTACTAATGGAAATATTGTCGCAGCTGCAACTTTAAAATTGTTGCAGTCGCACACAATGGGTTTAGAATGGGAGAGACAATGTGATAAGTGTTGCAGAATATCTTTCTTAGAGGAACAAACCATAGCACAGCCAGTAAAATGTATATAAACAGCTAACTTGTGCTTAGCTAGTTTCTGTAAACTAGTTTACAAAACTTTAACATACTTTTAAAGCACCAACAAAATGAATATAGTCACGAAAATAAGGCCAAATACAAATGAACCAGTGTGGTCCTTGCAAGGCCATTTGAAAATGATACAATTTTATCTGCAATTTATTCATTCATTTACATAATCAAATTAATAAAACTATTGGATGAATGAAGTGCAGGATTTGGATTCTGGCTTTGGATAACATGTAGCCACATGCACACGGCATGAATGAATTTGTGACAATTTGCCCTCTGCAATGCATAATCACTATTTTGCATATTGTCACTGTGATGGGGTGAATTGCAGGGCCGGGCTGAGAGGTTAGGTGCTGACCTTACTTTTTTTTTATCCTGCACATGGATTTTTAATCTTCATTTCAATAACATTTTCTTCGTTTTATACCTTTGGTGTGCCAGGGATCTATTGCTTTGCCCCCCAGAGCACCTGTATCTACACATGAGATTTGCCGGTGGGTCTTTTACGTTTGTGAGCTTAGATTGAGCCACTGAAATTGTTTGAATTTTCTTCGGGCTAAGAGGTTAGCAGGGTAGGCATCCGTCTATAAGGTGCTGCAGGAGGGAGTGCTATATTGGTGCTTCCCCCCTCCATTTTCCTGTCCCTACCTACCTCTTCTCTGGGATGGCTGTGTCTGCTCTAGCGCTTCAGCGATCCTCTCTCCCTACCCCAGCACTGCCTTTAACTTCCTGTGGTCAGCTCATTGAAAGTTAAATGCAGCACTGGAGAGAGGATCGCTTTAGCGCAAAGCTCTAGAGCAGACCCAGCCAGGTAAGGAAAGAAGTAGGCATGGATAGGAAAATGGAGGCAGGGATGGGGGGCACCAAGATAGCACCCTCCCTCCTTAGAGGACCTGGAGTAGGGAGGGAGGGGTTTGTGGAGGGAGGAAGGAGTAGTGAGGGAGAGGGTTGTGTGGGAAGCACAGTGTGGGTGGGGGGAAGCATAGTGTAGGAGTTAGATCAGATGGAGCTGGGACAGGAAAGAGGTTGAGGGTGTTGTGTTGTGGGGTAGGCAGCACAGTATGGGAAATGTGGGATGCTGTGAGGTATCACAGAATGGGGGGTGTTGCGGGGCAGTTCAGTATCTGGAAAGTGAAAGTTGGGGCTCTACAATATGGAGAAAAGGTAGGTGAGAGAAAGGAACTTGAAATTTGCAGAGCTATACACTACCTTGCATCACTTTACCTGTTGCGCTGTAGTATACTATATGGGGGTACTGCTGCACTGTATAGGACAAAATGGAGGGGAGACTGCAGGGGGGTGCACATTTTGACATTGTCATCTAGGGCACAATTAAACCTTGTTGAATTGGTGAATTGTCAAATAATAATTCCTAAGCATTGTCAGGTGAATAGTTGCCATTGATGGCCCCTTTTGACAAATTTCTCATGGACATATGTGGTAAACACTGTCAGATGTGTAGTGCGTAGTCAGTCAGACAGAAGTAGAATGCAAAGTCTTGCAAACTGAGGTGAATTTGACAAGTGAAGAGCAATGGCATCAGTTTTCCACTGTCCCATTAACTGTATTCTGTGAATATTCTATCTCTATGCCACCTTGTCCCTAGGTCGTTGTCATTTAGTTGCTGTCGCCATTGTTATTTTTGAATGAATAGTTGCCTTACACAATACTGGAGCCCTGCTATCAACCCCCTAATTCGCCAGTCTGAAATGGTGAAGACAAATAGGGGAAATCAGAGCAGTTCACCTAATCACATTCATACCTTTGACACACGCCTCCACTTGCCCAGAAAGTGATGCAAAGTACTCTGTAAGATTGTGACTATTGTAGCCACCTGAATTGGTCACATATTCACAACTTTGCAGAGTTTAGTTAATAAGTGAACATGGGGAAGTGATAAATAGATATAAATTCATAGCTCTACACAACTATACAGTCATCAGACTTCTCACTTAATAAGGTGACAGTTTATAGTATAATATAAGCTGGTAATATAGAGTAGCAGAACACCTTGTTCTCGTTCTGGGTGATAATACAGCATGGATACTTATAGGTACAAGGCAGTGTTCTATTCACATTTAACAGTCTATGAAACACTCAAATGCAGGATGGACCAGCTGCTCAGTTGTTGTCAGGGAGAAAAGTACAATTGAGCATGTGGAAGAAATGCAGATTTTTATTGAAAGTGATACAGTAAAATGCTCCGGAGAAAAAAGCAAGTTTAGGCAAAAAAATGCAGAACCAGTTAGTAAATGAGGGTTCTTGCTAGGCTAACTATAAAGAGGTTTGTCTTTATGGATCAATAAAAGGGATGTTTAGCTTAAATGTTCCTTTTATTATGTAGTAGATACTAGTGAAGCTCTACAATAATTTGCAACTGGCTGTGCATATACTGTTGTAAAAATGCTTAGGTGCATGGGACTTCAAGAAGTGACTGACAGGAGAAGTTAGTGATCCTGACATCAGGATCAGCATGAGGTAGGGAATTCAGTACTAAAGACATATGGGAAAATGATGCAAAGATCACTGAGAGATCTCAAAGAGCAACTGAGATAATAACTGGATAAAAGAAAGTATAAAATAGGGATGGCAAATTAGATAGAAAATTAGTTTAGTTGCTTCATTTAACATGGATTGCTGAAAGTTTTCTGATAGGATCCCTAATAAGCAGGGCAATGCAGTGGCTGAAACAAGAAATATTATTCAAATATGTACTAGAATGTTGGTAGAGCCTGACAAAGGGCTGATGTTAGAAACAAATAAGAAGTGTAGGGTGAAATTATATATTCAGTCATTGTGTTTGTACCATTGACAAAATATCATCATAGACAATAATATTGTAAGTGATGGAATGTTAGATGAAGGGGGAACACTTATGTATCTATCGAGGCAAATCTCGTGATTCTTACCGCGAGAAACTTTAAAGCCTTCTCCCGAATTATTAAACTTGGAAAAGTGAAAATGGCCCTTATGGGCGAAATTTATTAAACTCGGAAAAGCCATTTTCACTTTTCCAAGTTTAATAATTCGGGAGAAGGCTTTGAAGTTTCTCGCGGTAAGAATCACAAGATTTGCCTCGATCGATATTTGCCGTAAAAACATTTTTATTGAATATATCCCTGGAAAGGTAGCTATACAGTATGGCTACTCTTTCCATGGATATATTCAATAAAAAAAGTTTTTCATGGCAAGTATCGATCGAGGCAAATCTCGCAATACTAACGCGAGAAACTTCAAAGCCTTCTCCCGATTAAACTCAGATAAGCTGAAACGGCTTTTCCGAGTTTAATAAATTTCGCAAGTTTCATCTTTATCAAAATAATTTTTAAACAGTGAATAAGGGTGTTATACAGTTACTAATATTAGTCAGAAGAGAGGGTTAGTGCAGGAGAAAAAAATGTAAAGCTGGACATTCTTTGGTGGATACGCTCTTGAAATTGGAGAAGTGTAGGCCAAACACTGTAGGGGGCCAGAGATAGATCCTTGAGGACATCTGAACACAAAATTGTTTTCTTGGGCAGTTATAGGCATGGATGGGTGGGTACGGGCTTGCTCAGGGGTGGGCAACTAATTTTCCCATGGGGACCCATGAGAAATAAGAATGGCTTTAGACTGCCAGACTGCCCCCATAACACCTCCCCCCCCCCCCCCACTGTGCTGCCCCCTCCTTCCACTCCCTACCCTTTGAAGGAGTAGAGCTCTATCTTGGTGCTCTCCCCCCTCCTTCTCCCTTAGCCTTAGGTTTATTGCTACAGCACTGCAGTCTTGCCTATCTAGCAGCATTTGAGCCAGGTGCGAATTCACCAGATAAAGACAGTCGCAATAGGCTTCTACTGTCACAGTTGCATCTTTATAATGAGAATATTGTTGCAGTCGAGACTTTATTATGGGGAAATTGTCATGATATTAACAATAAAAAAATTGTCGCGACTTTACAATGGGGAAATTGTAGCGGATTTGCTATAGGAAAAACCCCCATAGTGCGGTATTAATCTGACTGCCAGAAAGCTGAGAGATAGCAGAACAGAGAGCAGCTAAAGAGAGGGGGTGCATTGAAAGACTGCCTACTGCTCCCAGTGTGCTCCTTACTAAAGATAAAGCACTGCAGCACAAAAGGGAGTCTCCCTCCTATTTGTGTATCCATCACATATAGATTGTAAGCTCTATGGGCCAGGGACCTCTATCCTCTTGTTTCAATCATGGCCTGGCACTTAAAGTGATATATCTTCATTGTTCTATGTTTTCTAATTTCACTTGTATTCTGTTAAGCACTTCCCCATGTCTGTATTATATATGTATTATATATTATATATGTCTGTATTATAACTGTATGGTTGAATTGTACAATGCTGTAACCTAGGAGCTAAAATTTGCTTTTTTGTTTGTTTTTTTTGCTTTATTTGTGTTGGAAGGTGCATCCAAAAACTTGTTTTATTTGTAATGAAAAACTAGGATGTGAGTAAATATGCCCACAAGGAACTATTTTTTTTCTGTTATTTGCAAATGAGTAAGTGTTGTTTGTCCTAAATAAAATTGTTCTGTAATCACAACACACAAAAACAAACTGTAGAAAATTAGTGTTAATTCATGTAGATGCCGAAAATCAGACAATCACTGGGAGTCGCTTGACTGGAATCCACAGATAAAAGGTGCAGTAAAAGGCAAATACATTTTTACTCAATGGAAATAACCTAAAATTGCAACAGCAGACTACAAGGGCAGCAAGGTAACTCAGGCCATGGTCATTCATAAATGAATAGTAACAAAATGACATTTGACAGCAGGAGGAGGAAAACAAGGAAGCTATCCATATATATACATTTATATAATTACAAAGCAGTACCCCCTCACTAAATGTAGACAGAGCAGCAAAGTCCTGAGACTGGGCAAAAAGATGCCCTTTTGGTTTCTATGGCAACTGTATGCAGTAAACCACTTTAATGTGACTTCAAACTATTTTTGTTCAATGTACAGCATACAGGAAAAGTAGCAAGACACTTGGAAGAGATGCCATATAAACAAATGGGGCATTTTAGGCTTTGATGCTGGTTTGCATTGTATATTCTTACCCTAAGAAGTTTAACCTAAGAACCACTGATGAGAACGAAAAATAAAATAAAAAAACAAGGACTCCTGAGTGTTTTGTTCCTTTACACTATAAGACCATCTCAATGCCATCTTGTGGTGACAAAGAAATCCAGCTCTATAGGGTTACAATGCATCCCATAATCCCTGAACAGGTTCCAGTCTTGTTCTACTAGACTCTCATGTCTTATTGGTAAGCCCACCTAGCTAAGCATTTTAAAATCTCTCTGGTCAACCAGTACAAAGTGCAAATTGTCCCATAGATGCATGGATTCATAACAAATGCCCAGTTTTGTAAATTTGCATATTCAGCAAAGATCATTGGGGCTTATTGATGAAAGTCTGAACAGTCACATAAAGGTTGAAATTCACATTCATCCGGGACTTCGCTATTTTCGTTTTTTTTGATGAGTTGCAGACATACAGCCTTATTCACCATTGTGCGAAGTGAGCCGTAAAGCCTTTGGCTCACTTTGCAAATGGTGTTATGCGCCCGCTGATGTCCTACACGCGGACATCAGCGAGCGCATTAAAGGGATTCCAGTCCCAGCGAGGAGACTCGAGTGCTGAAATCCAACCAAGTGGGAGGAGCTTCATGCTGGTTCCTGTGTCAGCATGGGTGCCAGCAAATTACAGCACAGTTCATGCTGTGACTGTAACGATTCAACTCAATAGGGGGTAAGTTTTTATTAATATGTCTTTTTAATTTTATACCTTTAGTTCTTTAACTGTGAAATGTTCACTTATTCCATTTAGCTCTCTGTAGTTTCAGACAGTCCATCTGATTCATATGTTTTGTGAAAATCTGGAATTGATCTGCTGTGTGAAGTCAATCTTTTCAGTAGTTTAAAGTGAAAACATTAACTGCCTATTAAAAAGCACTGTATATAGAAACAGTTTACCTGCATGGAACCAACAAGGACATTTTCTCTAAATGGAGAAATATAGTTTGTATAAGTTAAACCAGTTAACTATGTGGCCCCTAGAAAAGGAATTAAGATTTAAATTGTTTTTATTTACTTTCTAATTAGAGAGACACAGGATTCACAGGATCTCAAGATTTCTCTGTGTTCCAAACCCAAAAAAAAAAAAAAAAAAAAAAATTTGCATAAAAAAAATGCAAAAGTATTTTGACCTATTAAACTTCAGCTGTTGATGATGAATTCTCTACAATGCACTGCTGCTATTATTCACTGGATTCTGACGGGTGCTAAGGGGAGAACTGTGCATTTGTTATATTTGTCTTTGACTCCTGAAATATTTTGAAAAAGTTAAGGTGCACATCACCTCAAAATGAATACTAAATTAGGTTCTACTAATGAAATAAACTTTTTTAAAAATACATATATATTAAAAAATGTACCTTTATACAGCATTTCAATCTGTCATCTTCCCTGTCAGCCCGTCTTTTCTTTCTCAAGTCAGGTAGGCAGTGCTAAAAGGATGACTGACATTAAAGTTCCTCCAATCAGATCTCATAAATCATGATCTATCAGGGATCTGATTTTAAGAGCTATAATGTGAATCATCATTTAGCAACACCCAACCCGACTCAAGAAAGGCTGTATAAAAAAGATACATTTTTTAAAATACATATATATTTACAATAATGTTTATTTCATTAGTAGAACAGAACCTAAAGTAGTATTAGACTTTTGAGGTGACAGGTGCACTTTAAGGGGTTGGGCTGAGTCTAAAAGGCTAAACTACATATGTAGACATAACCTCCACTACCATCATTATGATATTGAGTAATAAATAGAAAATGATTTTCCGTAACAGTCTCCTGAAGCTTCTTGTCCTTTGGTGTACTAAAATAAATTATGTTTTGAGGAATTCTTCTGATTTAAGCCTCATAATATGGTATATTGTATACACATACACTTGGATTGTAAGCTCTTTGGGACAAGAACCTCCAACTTGTCAACTGCAACCTAGCACTTAAAGTGATATATCCTTGTGATATTTTACTCGTATTGTTTAATACACTTTTCCCATGTCTGTATTGTACAGCTCTGTGTAAATTTGTGATACTTTACATATAAAATTATACATACATACGCACACAAACAGACTTACTGCTAGCCAGTATTTTTTTTTTTTCTGTTTTGTTTAAATAGGGAACATCAAGCGACCCTTAAGTACTATATGTTTGGTAATCTACATTCTTTTTAATTCATCAAATCTGACTTGGACATAAATGACCAAATCTGTTCCCAGTTTAGCCACAGAGTTGGTGAAATGTGATTGTCACACACTCTCTAATGGAATCAACAGATGATTACGTTACGAACATGTGATATAAAGACATCTCTGTCTAACATGTAAATCCTGTTACCTGTCAACTAATGTATCTTTTTCCATTATGAATGAAAATCACTGTGGGAATAGTTCGATGTACTATATGGCTATTTTCTCCAACTTTGAAAACCTATTACTGGAGTTGAGTACAGGATTTACAAATCACCCAGGTGCTGGTTGCAGAGTGAGTTAAAAGGCAACTGAGGATGAATGAGATTAGGAGCTGTGATTGAGGTTGATGTTTAGATCTGTGTGGAGCACACAAGGAGCAAAGTAGCTGGTCCTAAGAAACTGATTGTGCTGCAAACAGAAACCGCAAGGAGGTAATCCAGAAAAAGGGAAGTTACCCTCAGGAAATAACAATTGGGAACTGTTTAATAGGTAGTGCAAACAAACATGATGATATTGTTTGGGCTGTAATGATACATTAGATGTATGCTGGTGGATTTGAGTTCTGTGGTGTGTTTAGGTGGACTTTGTTTTGCCAAGATTAACTGTGTTTTTCATTTTAATAGTTTGAATAAACACTGAATTAAAAAAAAATACTGGTGTTTTCTATGTGCTATGTACTAAAGTTTGCACCACTATTTGACTTACTTTCATAAAATGTACCAGTATATGCCTATATTTATATTTCCTTTTTTTTTTTTTTTTTTATACAGCTCCAAAATATAGTTGGCAGACAAGTGCCTCTGATGAGTGGTTCATTTCCTATAGGATCAATGTGACACAGGGCTCCACACAATACAGATGAATAGACCTCTGTTAATAAAATGTAACAATATATTCCTGCATTAAACAAATGATATACAATCCGTATACTCGCTGCTGGCAAACAGAGTAAGTTGCATTCCTACTTTGTCCATATAGCTGTAATTGTGTAAAATCCATAGAATTACACCTAAGACATAATATATGTGGGTTGTTTTTCCTGTGGTGCCTTATGTCCCTATTGGAAAATAACCACATAAATACAGAATAGATTAAATGAAAACATAACTAAAATTAATAGAAGTTTTTCTTAGACCAAATGCATCTACAAATTCAATAGTTTGTTCCTGTTCTCATGTGGTTCTTTAGACCTACAAGGTCTCCGACATAGTAGAAGATTTGGAACATGGCTAACAACTGTAAGGTCACTGAATCATTTTGGAGCCGTTGAGCTAAAGTGATTTGACAGATAATGGGGTGTGATATTTGCATATTTAATGCCCTCTCTGCTGGAGCCAGACTTATAAACAAAAAACCAAGTCAGTTTTCCTTTACTGAATTCTGCAAAATTGACCATTTTTAAGCAATGTTCCCCTAGTCTAAAACTTCTATTTTTTTGCTGATGGAGTTTTAATGTATACCTCATGTTATATGTGTTAGCATTAAGCACATAGGATTTGCAATAAATTATCTGCTGAGTCAGACATAATTGTAATATACATGAATGAACCAAAATCAGAACATATTAACGGTAAGAAATGGGAAACAGAAGACAAACCAAATAAAATGAGGTGCTCAGCAACTTGGTTCTTAGAGTTTATTAAAGCTTTTTATCCCATATCTTTTGTCCTAATGATATGTTCTTGTCACAAATACTGAAAATGTCTGGATTTTTGAGTGTTAATACCTGAGAAATATATATTGAATGATATTAATATTTCTATAAAGTTGTGAAGCAGGATTTTAAGAGGTTAATGAGACCTTAGGATCTATTATTTTATACCCTTTCTATCTCTGCCCCTCACTGCTACATAGTTAGCATGTAAAATTGGTCTGTTTCTCTTTTTTGTGCAGAGAGCTTGGAATATGCATGTGTATGCAATGGATGCAGGGTACAGTCTGTATCTTGATTGCGCTCAGCGGGGTTCCCTCCTCGGTGATGAGAGAAGAGGGGAGGATGGGGGGGTTAGCAAACACACAGATACAAGCTGTCTATTCTTTTCATTGTTTTTTGCCTTGGCCATATGCAGGCAGTGGGAGGGAGATATGAAGGATCCCAGACTGCTCCCAAATTTGTGAAAGCTTCGTACAGCGCAATACGCAGAACAGCAGGAAAGTTACTGCTATGAGATCAGAAAGCCTTGATTATAAAAGTGTGATTTCTTCTTTTTAATGCAGAATGAATCTAAACTTACACTGTTTACATCCAGTAAATATGTATTATTACATCTAATTTATATGTAAATGATCCGCACAAAGTCAGAGGTGGGAAGGCGGGGAGGGGGGATCCATAAAGGGAAAGTCTTGGGTCTCATTTTGTTAGGTCAGAGACTAGATAAGAGAAAGAAGGGGCACTGAACATTGTAAGGGTGGATGAATCACAGCTTGATAAAATAAAGTGCTGTGGTGACTTCATAAAATGAATGAAAAGGTAATATAAAATAAAGATTTCAGATTGGAAGGTCACACAGTTAGGGGACAGCTGTGTGTCCAGGAATAACCAGCTTGTATACAAACACACTTTATTTATAAACATAGAAAGGGTTTTTTTGACCGCTTAATAGTGGAGAAACAGTGTTTTTGTTATTTTTTTTTTATTAATATGTTAGTATCGCCTATTTAAAAATTTGCCATGTCAAAAATAACTTTTTGAGGCATTTTTTTGTTTCTGATCTTATATAAATCTGCAGAAACCTTTATAAATATCCCCTCGGCAGTTTATAAAAAGTAAAGGTTGGGGTAATAAAGGTATAAAAGCCAGCAGGCCTGTACACCTCTCTGTTTACTATTATTTCACTTTTTTAACAGGGATTAAATGTAGATGACAGGATAATATAGAACATGAATGAAATGAAGTTAAAAAAAAATGAATAGAACAATAAAGAAAAAGAAATAGAGGAGTATGGGTAAAGCAGAACATGGCTTGTTTTTAGCATTGGAGCATAGAGCAATTAATGTAGGTCCCAAGACCCAACAGTGTTTGGTTCAAATATAAATTGCAGTTTAAAAGCTGTTAGAACTGCTCCCGGGTGCACTGTCCTATGTAGCTCCATTCTGAGACAGCTTGCAGTTGGTCATTATTATTATTATATTTTTTAATTATTTGATGTTGGAAAACATTTAGAATAGTTTTTTTTCATTGCTCATCGCTCTGTTCAGGGCCCTGTTCGATAGCTCTACCAGTTTATATGCAACTCAGAAATAATTTATTTTTTTAATGTTAAAATAGAATAAAAAAATGAAACACAAAAAAAAAAAGTTCAATTTAAGAACTTCAAGGAATAAAAAAGAAAGAAACTATTGGAAAATGTTGTAGAGTGCCACACTATAATAAAACTTTAGTAGCAGACTGAATACATAAAATGGGGAGAAATGAACAATTTTGAACCCAGTTTCTAAGGGCAAGGCCCCACTATGTGCTTTGTAGAATGAGGTTTTTAATGAAAGGCAAAAATGCAAAAAACACTCCAGATAACAGCCTGGTGAGAACCCTCATTCACTTACCTGAAGTGCCATCAGTGACTGCTTCCTGTACCATCAGTGACTGCTTCCTGTACCATCAGTGACTGCTTCCTGTACCATCAGTGACTGCTTCCTGTACCATCAGTGACTGTTTCCTGTACTGTCAGCAGATTTACCTCAATTAAATGTATGCAGACCCATTTTCTCTGACCCATTGGCCCGCTAAGACAAAACAAATAAGAGGGTAATAATAATGCTTTCAGTCTGCTTTTCCACAATACAGGACAAAATAATCAAATGTAAAACCACAATGGAGCTAATTTTGTTTGTGGTCCATATCTCCTCTTCCAAGTATTCACTCAATCCCACTTATAGAAGGAAGTATCATAAAGGGAAACAAAGCCACTCTGAGCTGTACTAACCTATGAAAGGGACACTAAAGGGACAATAAAGTGCTTTCTATTTATTGACCAATTAGTTTAGTTACTTTAGTTAATTAGTACAACAACAACTGACAAAGATTAGGGATAGGGTGACTTACAAAGGTATGTATTATGCACTGAAAGGAACAGTTTGGCCGAAAATAAAAAAAAAGCACCTTTATTTATTTATTCTAAATATGCTAATTTATGCTAATTACTAACATTTATTAAATACAATTTATCAATTTTTTTTTTTTTTAAATAAAATTAAAATTCTTACCTGTAAAGAAGTGTTATACTGCATTTCCGTCTTCAGACTCTGCCAGAGACTCTACAGAGTCCCGAATCACCCGATCCTCTCCAGCCACGCTTCTAGTGAAGCCCCGCATCGGCACTCCCTCCCTGGATGACATGCACATTCTCCCATGTGACCTATAGGAAATGCCAATGCTTAGTGAATAAGGAGTAGAAAATTCCCAACATCACATCATAGCGACCCAAAATTACTTCAAAAATTGCATTCACACTTAAAAGAATAAGCCCCAAAGTGATTCCTCTGAGATCAGACAGGAAGGTTTCACAAGGGAGTTAATGACTGAAATGGTATCATGTTCCTTATGGCTGGTAAAGATTATTTTTACACCAATGTCAGTTATCATTAAATAATTGATCTCTACAGTAGCAAAATATTTTGGGTGTCAGCCCCTTCATGGAAGCCGACATTTAAGTTAACTTTGCAAAACCATGTAGGCTTTACTACCACAGTGCTTTGCCTAATTCTAGTATTTATGGTCAAATGCTGAAAGTAGCCCTTTTTTGATCACTGGTTATGGTCAAGTCACTCATGTGACTTTAAACCAGGATAATTGACCAGAAGCAACATTTATTGAGAATCTCTTTGTAAAGTTTGATCCCAAAGACCAAGAGGGTTATTGACTAAAGTCTGAATTGTCACATAAAGACGTGAATTTGCCAGCTATTGACAGTCGCACACTAACCAATAGAAGGCTACTGTCGCAACTTCATTATGGGAATATTGTTGCAGTTTCGAATTACTATGGGAATATTGTAGCGGCCAAGACTTTACTATGGAAATGAACTTACCATATAAGGTAAGCCGAGGGTATGAGGAAGGATCGCATTGTCAGCATCAATGTGCAGCCCAATCGCTGACAAGCAGGGACAGAGCCAGGAGCAGGAAGAATGAACGCCGGACAGTTACAGGCTTCATCATGTGGCTACAAGGGGAACAGGCATGTACCTTACGCTGTGAGCCGAAATCGTTTCACCAACAGGCAGAGGGAGAGCCAGGGACCGGGGAGACAACTGCTGGGAACACTAAGCGCCGGAAGCAAGCAAGCCTTCATAATACTGGAATGCATTCGGCTTGTTGTATCATGTGACCGCATCACATGATATATGCGTCACCAATAGGAGGGCTCAAGCTCCGATGTTGCGCCCCCAGTTATAAGGTATGTACAGATACCGGAGTGTGTAAGTTACTCGTGTATAAGTCGACTATATCATTTTAGATGTCTTTTTAACTAAAATTTCTCGACTTATACACGAGTATATATGTCAATAATGAGTAGAGAATCAGAGCGTAGCCACCCAAAGTGATGAGAATTCACTTCCACAGTCAAATTCTCACTTTAGTTAATAACCCCCTAAGATGTTATTGTTATTAACTGAAAACATGCAAATGGATTGACCCTTATCAAGAATTGTCAGCAAGATCATGATATAATAAAATTGTTTATGTAGTTACAGTGGGATGGAAAGCCTATATTTTTTCTTCTTCTATATTTCATTAACCACCACAAAACAATTTTTTTTCTAATACACTGGAATTTTGTATTTTTCTGTTATTACCTGTCCTACACCACTGGAGTCGGGAAGGAATTTTTTTTCCTTAATATGAGGATAATTGGCTCTTGCCTCATGGGTTTTTTTGCCTTCCTCTGGATCAACATTGCAGGAAAATAGGCTGAACGGGATGGACTTGTGTCTTTTTTCAGCCTTATAAACTGTTACTATGTTATTATTTTATTATTTTATTTTTCTATTTTCCCTTGCAAAGAATCTGCTACTCAGTGCTTACTTTTTTAACTTTTCAAGATTGCTAAATTGTTTCAACCTGCACTGTAAATATGGTCTGAGAAAAAAAACAAATGTTTCCTGTACCCAGGACAGTAAAATTATGAGGGGAACACAAATCAGAGTTATAGTAGCTCCTAGTTAGTAGAAGGTGAGACGCTTTACATTGGATAACTTGGAAACCATAATGCACAGGTGCAGTGTTAAGTTCATTTCCACATGCACAGCTCCGCAAAAAATATGCAAGATATATTGTCCAGTGTCTCTTTATTAGATATTATACAATGTTACAATTTATACCAGCTAAACGACAGCACTTTCTGGGGGTTATTCACTAAGGTGCGAATTCGACTGTCTAATTCACAAACAGAGGATTCCCAGAGCAAATCTACGATGATTTCCCCATTGTAAAGTCACGACAATTTTTTAAATGTTAATATTGCGAAATTTTCGCATAATAAAGTCGCGACTGCAACAATATTCTCATTATAAAGACACGACTGTGACAGTAGCAGCCTCTTGCGACTGCCTTTATCTGCCAAATTCGCATATATATATGCAACAATTCGGACTTTAGTGAATAACCCCCATCTATATATATTGAATTTCTGTCAATGTAAGAAGGAATTTACAGAGAAACTTTGCCAGGCAAGAGGAGAGAAGATAATTACTGTAATCATTATTGTCATGATTGTTTACTTATTATAGAAACATATGATTCTTTAGAAACATTGGCTGAGGGTGTACGAAAAAGAAATAAGAGGAATATGCATGTCAACAATCATAAAACTTAACATTTACTGATCAACCAGCAGCAGGTAAGATACACCCCTGACATTTTACTTGTAATTGATTTATTTAAGAAACTCCTAGAAATCTATTTAACCCTGCTCCTCCATATACTACCAGTTTCTTTGGTGGTGAAAGGGTCAAATAAAATGATTGCTGGGTTGTATCACATTTGATTTCCTGATGGATTATTTTTTTTCCCCCTGGTATAATGTATAATATTGTAATTGTGTTTCAGCATTCCCTAGGGTGATTTATCATACACTCCTTAATCTGAGACCATCGCTGTTTGATCTATATTACACACCCTGGCTTTTCTGTGGCTTTTAAGTAAAAAAAAAACCACAAGATCCACTATATATATCGGGCTGATTTTTTTAAATGCTCAGCGGTTTTTGAAATGCAATCAAGCGGCCTCTGTCCATATTTTATGTATGAAAGCTTGATGCAATGCTTTGTATTGTTTATTTAAATGGTTTTCAAATAAAAAGACTACATCACAAATATGGAAAGGAACAGTTTTGCAGATAAGAACATTCTCTGCTTCAAAAGGCATATTACTTAAATTTAAAAAAAAAAAATCTTTAAAGAAGAAAGGTCAATCTCAATGGTAAAATATCTATTTTAGAAATAGTTAAAAGTATTCTGTGTATTCCGCAGCGACTGTGGATGTTCATGTTCATTCCAGGGATATCAAACAAAGTAAGACGATACTGACAGCTACTGTTTCTTAGAGGATGCTGGGAGTTGTGAGTAAAACACAATGTAGGGTAAATATGCCTAGATTATACTATAAATTATTTATGCAGTTTACATATTATTGTCATTTCTAAGTTAACTGCCCTTGAATTAGAACCTTATTATAAAGTACCAGCCATTTGGATTAGCATGGCAGTTATTTAAATACAGAATTTGTAAAAGTGTTACATCTGAAGCTGAATTTTTAAATTTTACTGCTTCCTGTCAGTTTTTCATCTTTATTGGTACCAACCATTTTGTTAAATAGACCTCAACTCAGACCCGTTGTTTTTCTGAATTCTCAATTTTCAAAGCTAAATGTCATACTTTAAATACACAATTTAGAGTTTTTGGATGTATAGATTGAGGGGGTTATTCACTAAGGTGTGAATTTGACTGTCGAATTCCCAAACAGCAGACCGCTTTAATTTATTAAAGTGGGAAAGACCACTCTTGTTGTTTCCGCAAGATTACCGCGCAAGGTTTTCAATCTCAACTTTACAAAATCTTCAATGGAAAGATAGCCATAATTTACATTAGTGGCATGGCTACCTTTTTATCGAAAAATCGAGATCGATAAACTCGACCGAAAAACTTGAAGGAAAAACACAAAGATCTCGCACTATAAAATAACTTTAATAAATTTCAATTACAGTGATTTCTGCAAAATTATTGTTGAGTTCAGACTTATACTCACCTTAAAGGGCATAATCAACTCTCAGACAACTTCAACTTTTTGTGCTAAAACAACCACTTTTCCAATATAATTGTATTATTTACTTTTAATCTTTTAAAGTTATTTGGAAAATTAAAAAAAAAGTCTTTTCGTCTTCCTTTCTCTCCCCTGTGCAGACATTTAAAAGAGTAGATTATTACAGTGTTCAATCTGCATGTTGTAAAATTTCTACAATGAATATCCTTCCAGCTTCTATTATACTGGCATTGTAACGGTTAATCCGAACTTCTTTGAACCAACTCACTTTCTTGTTCCTCTAGTTCTCTCTCTGCCCCCCCCCCCCCCCCCCTCGCAAATTAATGTAGTCTCAGTCAATGAAGGAGCAGGTTCTCTTCTGCAAGTTTCAATCAATTAGAATTTTAGCTGACGGAGAGAAGACTGCTGCTTTCTCAAAATGGCCAAATTATTTACAAATGTAGGGTGATAGGACAGACAATGGAGAGTAAAGGGTTTCAGATAAACCTCCCCCACTAGCACTGATTCTTTGGAAGAGGACAGTCGACGAGGTAGACAGCACAAAAACTAGAAGGAAACTCACTGGGAAAAATGCTCTCAGCCATGCAAAATAGAGATGTGAAAACTGAAAAAAAAAAAAATTACTCAGATGTATTAAAGAAGTATATACAGTACTTTAGCCCCACAGCGCAAGCTGCACTGGAGGGTTTAATTTCCCCTTTAACTATTGTTCAGTGGACAATTTTAATCATAACCATGAGTTACCATCAGTTCCACAGTTATTCTTTAATATATATGGCCTATTATTTTAGGTGACTGATTGCCATGCCTTTCCCCTGGAAAACGTTGCAGCAATTAGAGCTGACCTTGTAACTTCAACTAACAGAACCACTCAAATTAAAATAGGATGACTTTAATAGGAGTAAATGAAATGCATTCTCAGATATGGGTCTTTATACCTGAAATTGAATGTACTAGTTTGTTTGTTGATTAGTTCTATACACCTTATGCTCCATCTGCTGCCACCAGTTTCAAATAGATGTTTACTGCCTAAGCACAGAGGCAAGTCAAAGGAAAAGGCGATACTAAAAATACAGAACAAACAATGACAAATACATTAGCTTTTTTTTTTTTAAGCAAACAATTAAAACTCCCGTTAAAGGAACAGTTAAACCAAATCATGAAAATGTCCTAAATACATTATATAGTTACAGTATGTGTTTCCAAAAATGACTAAATTCTGTCTAGAAATGATCATATTTAGCTTTAAAAAGCAAGCATTCGATCACAATTCCTGAACATTGGCTTCCACCCCTGGAAGGCTGGCAGACCAGGAAATGGGCCACATCAGGAGTAATTCTCTCCTTCCAGTGCATCCCTCTACCTGATGGTCATCCATTAGACATATAGGGCAGGACAGAGGGCTGCATCTGTGATTTAGAACTACTCTTAATGTGTCACATGATGTTCTGCTGTATGGCTCTGCCCCCCTCACGTTCTCCCCTAGGGATGCCCATGTTAATGAATATGTATTATCTAGAGCACCATAAAAAATGGAACTGGCTCGAGGTCTATTTAACATCATGGCTGCTGTTAGCACAGATAAAAACAGACAGAAAACAATCAAATTTAGGAATTCAGCTACATACAGCACAATTTTTTTCCAAGTGCTATAATAACTGCCATGCCAATCAAATGTGGATTTTTTATTTTTTTTTGGAGTATTTCTATTTTTTTTTATTATGTCTTCAAATCTGTTGCTTCAGTTAGATCATTATAGTTTTTATACAAAGATGATGTTTGTTGTGCAACTGTGCAGGGTAATAGGATCCAGCATAATGGCAAATTGTGAACACAATACTTCAGTAAACACCAAACAAACTTGAGACATAATACTGTGTCAGTTTCTGTAAAACACACCAGTCCTTATTGACTATAGGATGAATTCACCTTGCTACAATTTGAGTCATATCATATTGCCAAAATAGTCACAAATTCACTTCTTATTATTGATGAAGCTGTGGATAGGTTTGTCGAACAGGCTGACTTCTACTGACACAGTCACATGCATAGTGTTGTGAAATCAGTCAAATAGATGTAAGATGCAAAGTCATGCGAAGTGATGTGAATTCCCCCGGTGAAGTGCAGTGATGTCATACTCACAATGTGCCACTAACTGTATATAAGTGAATATTACATCCCTTTCTATGTCTCCCTGTCCCTAGTTCATCCTCACAATGTGCCACTAACTGTATATAAGTGAATATTACATCCCTTTCTATGGAGATAATTAAATAACAGCGCAACAAAATAAGTCACAAATAAAAGTCCAAAAAACAAATCCAAATAATTATCTTGCCAAGCTGCTCCAATCTTCAAATGATGGAAACACAGTGAGCTGGTAAAACTTTTTTACCTGGGGAGAAGCGCAAGAAAAAAGCACTATATAGTGCGGTAAATTGGATGACAAATAATAAAAAATGTGACAAAGCCCAAACGCCAAGAGGGTTCATATAGAGAACGATGATTACAATACTCTAGACAGGTGACTGCGTGGAAGAAAGAAAAGGTCGGTAACCACCTCAATGTGTACAA